>PISX010017830.1:0-42319 GCA_004024625.1 Mellivora capensis | reverse complement strand
CATGAAAGAAATCGAAGAAGACGTAAAAAGATGGAAGAACATTCCATGTTCTTGGATCGGAAGAATAAACATTGTTAAAATGTCTATACTACCTAGAGCAATCTATACTTTTAATGCCATTCCCATCAAAATTCCACTGGTATTTTTCAAAGAGCTGGAGCAAATAATCCTAAAATTTGTATGGAATCAGAAGAGACCCTGAATCGCTAAGGAAATGTTGAAAAACAAACAAACAAACAAAAAACCTGGTGGCATCTCATTACCTGATTTCAAGCTTTACTACAAAGCTGTGATCACCAAGACAGCATGGTACTGGCATCAAAACAGACACATAGACCAATGGAACAGAGTAGAGAGCCCAGATATAGACCCTCAACTCTATGGTCAAATAATTTTCGACAAAGCAGGAAAAAATATACAGTGGAAAAAAGTCTCTTCAATAAATGGTGCTGGGAAAATTGGACAGCTATATGTAGAAGAATGAAACTCGACTATTCTCTTACACCATACACAAAGATAAACTCGAAATGGATAAAGGACCTCAATGTGAGACAGGTATCACAGCTTTAAAACCTTGGATTTTGAACCAGAACACTAGATTTTAAATGGATTGAGTTTTTTGGAGAAATGAAATGCAGGGCTGCTGGGTGGCTCAGTCAGTTAAAGGTCTGCCTTCTGCTCAGGTCATGATCCCAGGGTCCGGAGATACAGCCCCAGGTTAGGCTCTCTGTTCAGCTGAGAGCCTGCTTCTCCCTCTCCCTCTGCCTGCCACTCCCCCTGCCTGTGCTCTCTCTCTCTCTCTGTGTGTCAAGTAAATAAAATCTTAACAACAACAACAAAAAAGAAATGCATTTGAAAACAGTCATAAAAGGAAAAAAACGATTTAATAAATAGTAAGATTCCATTATTTGAAGAATTACAAAGAAAGTGTGCAGTATAGGCAAGACCATGGTGCCCTCATCTCCCTAGTCCAAGAATCTCAAAAATAAAAGCAAGATGAATTATATTACTTTTCCTCTGTTATGGTAAGAAATTTTAATCTTGTTATGGTACCACATTGTAATCGTTTATCATCCAACACAATATGTTTAACTGAGGTGTGCATTGTTTCTATAATTTTACTTATTTTGTATTTGACATGTATGGTGGTCAAACTGTGCTATAAGAAATATATGATATATAGTATACAATTACATAAGGTAGGTAAAGCATAATCATTTACTATTCTTAAGTGATTTCACATTCTTACAATGTACCTTTTCTTTTTGAGTTTGTTAGAGTCTAATAGTATATTAGTATCTGATGACTTTTCACTGGATATTGGGTGTAATTTCCAGTGCCTTAAAATGACAACGATAGTGTCCAAGAAGCTTTTTCTTTTCCCTAGTCATTTTGTTATAATTTATTTTTACAGGTTTCCATGTACTATTGGGGGCTACCAATTTTCATTTATATCAGTTAAATCAACATTATTCCTTATATAATTGACATTCTTTGCATGTCTTTTTTATAGTTGATTCTTCAGTTTCTGAACGTGGTTTCTTAGTGTCTCATAGTATTATCTGCCATTTTTCTTTTGAAATTTGAACATATTTTGTGTTATATCTTTTGTTTGTCTATTATTGGACACATAAAGATGCGCAATCATTGCAGTTTAATTGAAAATTTTGCTCATAGTCAGTATACAATAATAAATGTTTTTGTCTTATATTCAATAATTGACGTTCTCTTAACTTTTTGTCTATTTGCCATCCTTTTATTTTTAACTCACTTATGGAGTACTATGTGTTACTTACTATAACATTCTACTAGTAAAAATTCAGTAAAAGATTTTTTTTTAAAGATTTTATTTATTTATTTGACAGAGAGAGATCACAAGTAGGCAGAGAGGCAAGCAGAGAGAGAGAGAGGAGGAAGCAGGCTCCCTGCCGAGCAGAGAGCCTGGATGTGGGACTTGATCCCAGGACCCTGAGATCATGACCTGAGCCGAAGGCAGAGGCTTAACCCACTGAGCCACCCAGGCATCCCCAAAATTCAGTAAAAGATTTATGTCAGCCCTAGGCAAAGCACATAATATACATTTTTTATAATCCATACAAAAACTTTGGGAGGTAGATATCCCACTATATGGTTTTGTTGTTGTTGTTGTTTGTTTGTTTGTTTGGTTTCTTTTAAAGATTTTATTTATTTATTTGACAGAGACAGAGCCAGAGAGGGAACACCAGCAAGGGGGAGTGGGAGAAGGAGAAGCAGGCTTCCTGCTGAGCAGAGAGACTGATGAGGGACTCAATCCCAGGACCCTGAGATCATGACCAAGCTGAAGGCAGATGCTTAATGACTGAGCCACTCGGGTGCTCTACTACTATATGGTTAAAGGAAGTGAGACCCAAAGCATAAACATAGCTTGTGTAGGATTAAATAATTAATAATGGTGAAGCTGGGGTTTTAAGCTGGGTCTGTCTGACCTTGAAGTCTGCTCTGTATTGTCTATGAAGGTAGTTCTATATGCAGTTTGATTTGAGTTGTGTGTAACCCAATCTGAGAGTTTAACAAGATAATTTGACCCATTTATATTTGTTGTTACAACTGATGTACTGGTAACCATTTTGGTCATCTTATTTTGAGCTTTGTTTTTTCCATGTTTCTTTATACTGCACATTTTAATTATGCTTAATTCTGTTTTCTCCAGTGATCTGGAAAGGATAGATAGTTTTTTTGTTTTTGAAGGTATAGATTCTTTAGTTATATTTGAAAAATGTTTTTGAAAAACCCAACCTGTATTTATTTTCTTACCAAGTTAACAATGAAATTGTTCTTACTTCCTCCAAGTAAAAAAGGAGTTCAACAAACTTTTATTTTCCTCTCCTCTATTTTCCAGTCTTTGAGAATATAACCTAAGGTTTTATATCCAGGCTATTATTGTTGACTTATTTTTGCATTATGCATCTTCACTTTCAAGAAATAATTTTTGAGTTTTATCTTCAGGATATTATATTTATATATTAGTAATTTTTTAGATTCACTTGATGTTTAATTGTGATGTAAAATTGTTTAATTTAGTGATCAATCCTCCTATTGTTATACTTTTCCTACCCTTGGATTCTTAATTTTGATACTTTTCTCACTTTCCATCTTTCACTACATTTATAAAAAGAGAAAGAAATGTGGGTGAAATGTATTTTAAATACTTCCATATAAATGACCTCTTGGGTTGATTTTCATTATTTTTATCAAAACCCATGCTCTGAATAATATGCAGTTATGAAAAGAAATTAAGAATTATCTCTGGGACATATTGATAAGCTAAAAAAAAAAGCAAAGTGGGAAAGGTTATATACGGTATCTTATTGTTTAAGGAAGTAAAGAAGAAATACGGGTGTGTGTGTGTGTGTGTGTGTGTAGTAGTAGTACATAGCATGATAAACTAAAGAACTAAAAATGGGGGTTACTATGGAGGAAGGAAGGACAGAGTAGAGGGGCTGAGGAATAGAGACTAGAATTTTATAAATATAGCAAAATTTTGCAAATAATTTACCTAATTTTAGATAAAATTGAAGCAAAACGAAATATTTAGTCTGTAAAAACTGAAAGTAATATTTAAACAATGAAAGCAACTATGTATCAAGTTGATGATTTAGCCTCATAGAAAAGAATTCATCTGACTGTCATTTACTAGTGAGATTTAACCTAAAAACAAAGTCCCAAGTCTGCAAAGATGCTTTTAGTAATAATTTGCTTTACTAATCTCTTTATAGTAATGAAATTGGCATTGTTTTTCTGAGCTGAGTATGTATGTTTCTCTCTACATGTTTATAATATATGCATGTATAAATGCAAGGTATATATGTATATGCATATATTCATAATACATGTATACCTAATCATTGTTTTATTCTAATACTGTACAATATTTTTCCCTCTATTATTCCTTTACAATATCCTGTGTGGTCATATACTCACACTCACATCTACTGAAAGGTAGATAGTAGGCTATCTATAATATTCTATTATATATATTCTATATACATTATAAAATAAAGCAAATTAGTAATTATGTGAATGTTACCAAAGAACCAAAATTTTAGTAAGTATACATAATCAAGAATTACATATAAACCTTGTAATCCTAAATTTGATTTGGAAATATCTTTGTATATAGTGTAATACTTCTATTATTTCAATTCACATTCTCCTTAGTTTTTAAAATTTCTGTTTCTCAGAGATAATGTCATCTTATATGCTATTGAATTTGCAAAAATGGCTTTCTAAAAGTTCCTTCAAATTCATATATAAATAATACATGAAAGCTTGCTTTTTCATAGAAGATTTTTTATAATGACATTTTCTTTCTCTTGTTACATTTTTTCAAAGGCTCTGTGTTGTTACTTCTTTTTGTAAGAGAAATGCCTAAATTCACAAAGATTGAGGTAGTAATAAATCTTATGTCTTCCAGGGCTTTAAACCAATTATTTAGTTTTTGTGTGTATGTGTCATTTTTTTCCTCTTCTGACCTCGAGATTAAATAGACATTTTGAAAATATTTTTTGAAAACTCAGAAGTTTCAGTATTCCCTTGGAATAGCTGTGGGTCTGCTCTCAGTCCAGAACAACAAATTAAATTTAATTCCCTCCTAGAATTTTCATTAGGTTTTCTGACCATAGCTCAGTGGCAAGGGACTGGAGATTATTCTTGTTATGCATGGAGGTAATAAGTCGTCTTTGACAGTGTCTTTCCATTCCGCAACTTCAATACCTCTTCACAATATTGCTTGCCCTCTTGGGAAGCCATTTTGAAAATAACATATGGCTTCTTTTCCATTTTGTGAAACCAGTGTTTAATTTGGCTGGGAGCAAATTGTACTTGACATTAATTCTACTTGTTTTTATTTCTGGAAAAGTGACTCTGAAAGGTCGTTTTCCAATAGGACTACAATATAATTTTATTAAGTGCATAGTATTTATTACATGGTAATTAAATTCTTCACACACACACACACACACACACACACACATTCACACAGGACTTGACAAATAACAAAATTCAGCCCTTTTCTGTAATTCTCCAGAGACCTGACCCACAAGAGCAGCGATAGTATCTTTTGTGTTTATTCGTGGTCTGTGTGGTAGACTAACAATGACTGCACATTTGTTGCTACTTCTCCCCTTGGAAGATGGAGTCTAATTCCACTCCCTCTGAATCTGGCTTCACTTTATGACTTGTCCAATAGGATATGGCAGAGCTTTCTCAGATTCCTGGTGCTGAGTCAGGAGCAGTGTTACAGCAACAGCTTCTGCCCAGGTCTTTTAGAACATGGTTTCTGGGAGCACTGAGCCACCAGCTAAGAGAGCCTGACGACCCTGAGCCCATCCTGGGGAAGCCATGTGCAAGGGTTCTAGCCAACTTGAACTCAGTCTTTCCAGCCATGTCTCCTGTGTTTGTATGCATTATCTACTTTAATCCCCACACCAACCCTGTACATCACAGGTGTTATTATGATTCGTATGTTTATAGACGGGAAAATAGGCATATATAAATCAGGAAGCTGCTTATATATGTTCTATAAAATACATCTTTTATTTATTTTAAAAAAGATTTTATTTATTTATTTGGGGGAGAGAGAGAGAGGATGAGAGAGAGAGAGAGCATGAGAGGAGAGAGGTCAGCGAGAGAAGCAGGCTCCCTGCTGAGCAGGGAGCCCGATGTGGGACTTGATTCCGGGACTCCAGGATCACGACCTGAGCCGAAGGCAGTCACTTAACCAACTGAGCCACCCATGTGCCCCTAAAATACATCTTTTAACCTCTAGTCTTCCATATGTTGTTTCTTAGATTCTTCAAACTGTGGCTTGTGAATTATGGCTTCCTATTTATGCTGGTTCAAGAATAATTTCTTTTTTTATTGAACCAAAATACATTTCACAGTTATAAAGTAGTACAAAATTAGTCTTGTAGAGAGACCGTATTGTATTCAGTGCATTTGATTCTGCTGCTATTGATATGTGGGGACAAGAGAAAGAGCCAGAGATGTCAAAAGGTCCTTTTTTCAGTCTTTGGGCGTGTGGTAAGGAGGTCACCCTCAAAAGTGTCAGGCACACCTTCCAAACATAAATGGACTAAAGCAGCTGACGCACAGTCCATAGAGATGGATCTTGGCAGAGAGGGTAGAAAAGGTACTCCAAGGCCAGTTAGTGAACAGTCTTGTGCATAGAAAGAACGATTTCTTCATCCTAATTATTAGTTAAAAAAAATTATCCCTATGTTTTTGTATTTTTTTAATACTCCCTATTTTCTTCTAATAATTTTTCTTTCTTTCTATGCTCTTCTTTATATAATGTGTGCTCATCCTCATGGAAGGAAGGAAGAAAAGAGGGGAGGACACCAGGAATACCACTAACATTCCTGGGGTACCTTTAATTAGTCAGGCATTCTACTGGGTGCTAGCACCCTGTGCTATTCGCACAGAACATCTGTTATTCCAGGTTTAAATTTTAAAGCTTTTAACATTTGAATTTTTTAGACCGATTGTGTTTCCTAAAGCTACGTGTCTCGTAGAAGGTAGAACTGGATTCTGAATCCTTCTAAATCCCTATTTCTGACGATATGCCTTACTATCTCTCCTAAGCCTGCTTTTTGGTTGGCGAGATTTATTTTACTTACATTTGACTTACCAATTCTTTTAAAAACCCTAATCCAATTTAAGAGCGCTGATTCACATATTGCATGGCATTCCCTGGTGCTCTGAACTTATTAATTTTGGGGGAAGTATTAAGAGTGTCTAAATATAAGCTCATGAATGAACTTGCTGAGTGGATTGAAAAATACCCCTAAGCCTTTTAGGTCTTAGTTGCAGGGCACAAATTAGCTGCTGAACTCACATTTGCTCATGGTGAAGATCTCTTTGAGGCACTGGTGCATGTATCATTTCGTGTGTTTAGTGGGACTTCCTTTATAGATGGAGCTGGGCTCTGCACTGTGTCAAATGAGCCCTGGGAGAGGAACCCAGTTATATAAGAATCCCCTTCCATCCTCATAACTGGTGTGTGTTTGTGGCTTTGGAAACACCCTCTTCCCAGACCACTGAGCCATGTGGCTGAGTTGCTGGCTCCCTTTGCTTGATACCTGTGAACAGTTTTGTCTAGCCCTGCCATTGCTAATGGGGACCATTTTGCCTTCCTTCCAGGAGGTATTTGGCAATGCTTAGAGACAACAGGAAGATACAGCTATTATCTACTGGGTAGGGACCAGGGATTCTTCTGGTGCCAGGAAAACCCCACAACAAAGATTTTTGGGGTCTAAATTTTTTTTTCATTATTGCTTCACTAAGAGTCATTTAAGATGTTTTTCCCTAATAATACCTCTCCCAGTGAATGTTACTATATGATACTATATACTGTTTTCTGTATTGAAGTTATATCTGTGATTCATATATAAAAAGAGTAAGGCTTTTTCAGCCCCCCCCCAAACCCATTTGCCTCCATGGGGCCAAACAGCCCCCATCGAGAGTGCATGCTCCCATGGGAAGCATGAGAAGAGAGAGGCTTGGAAAGAACCCATTTTGCAAATAATCCTTGAATAGGACAGAACAGAAACCAAACCAAACCAAACAAACAAAAAAATGGGAAAAGTCAGTATGCCTAGGAAATTTACGAGAGTACTTGGAAGCAAACTGTCTGTGTCATGCAGTACCATCAGTAGTCAACTGTAAGTTGCAGATGGGTGGATGGAACAGGTTCTCACTTTCTCTTTCTCCTGCCCCTCAACAGGCACAAAAGACCCCAAGTTCTCCCTCCGTACAATCCACAGATAGGAATTCAAGGATCAGGTCCTATCTCTACCTGCCCATATCCCTTCTGGTTGGTCGATGAGTGGGCATCTCTGTTTCGTTAATTCATTTTAACAGTCTTCAGTGGTGTCTATTCAATATTTAGCAGTGTACCCGACCCTGGGGCGGCCCCCAGGCAGACAGATGTGGGCCTGTCCCACTGCAGCCTGTGGTGTAGCCCAGTGTGGCCCAGCTCTCTCTAGTCACATAATACAACCAAAAGCACTTTGATATTCTCCACCATTTTTACATATCTGGATGCTAACCAGAGTATTTACTCCCCAGTGTCATTAAATCGACCCATCTTATTAGGTAATACATTTATTTAAAAAGGAATATCTTTGTCATTGCTTTCATGGGAACCCCATCTCACTGCCATAAATAGAAGGAAATGACCAAAACAAAGTAGGAAAAAAATAAAATAGTTGACAAGATACTGTTTTCTGAGGGCTCTGAGCTTGGAGCTGTTACTCTGGACTAAAAAGGAAGATTTACATGTAAGAAAGGTGTGCAGGAAACCAGCACCAAACCAGACTGTCACCTTGATATGATTTGAAAGGGAATTGAAGTGGGCATGACTTTCACCTGAGGTGATTCAATACTACGTAATGCTGTCTCCGTGTACTAAAATCGTCTCCTGTACCCCAAGGGTCTCTCTTATATTTTGGGAAACACTTTTTGGGCTCAGCCCAGTCAATATTATGTCCCTGCCTTTTCTGCCCCTGAATGGCCCATCCCATGTGGTCGCCTCAATAGTGAACTGTAACTGTTTCAAGTTTCTTCTTTTTCGTTGTGTGTCTAGTCCCAAGCACTGTGCCCAGCACAGAGCAGCGGCTCATGGTTTACTTCTTACTTGCAAGGTCCAAGGATGTGCCCTCATGGTGTGTCGCCCCAGGTAATCCACAGGGGGCGCTGCTCCGAATGAGGGCTGAGCGCAGGTCCGTGGGCCTGCGCTGGGTGAGCAGAGCTTGGTGGGGGGAAAGGAGGCCTCTCTGCCTCCACCTGAGGTGTGCAAGGGCAGCGCACACAACCACCCGTGGCTGCTCTGTATAAGGGAAAGGAGATGCAGATGAATAAATAAGGAGGGACTTGTGCTTTTCAGATATACCTCAGAAGGATCCTCTTTGTTCTGAGGAGTACTTACCAGTAGTTGTCATTGAGAGCAATCTCATACAGAAGAAAAATAAACTTTACATAAATATTTAAAAGCAGGCTTATGAAAGACCAGGGAGATTTAAGGAGTAATTATTTCATATAATCATCTCTTGTGGTGGGATAAGGATATAAAAGTCAACATTTCTTTAGCCAAACTGTTCGGAGTGGAGCCGCCTTCCTTCCCCTCCTTCCGGCATTTCCTTCTCTCCTCTCTTTCCTCCCCAATTCTTCCTTCCCATCCCCCTTCCCCTTTCAGGAAAGCAGTAGATGCACCCCAGGTCATGCAGCCGGCTTCTTCTTTGGTGGGGTTACTGGTCCACCTTCCCGACCACCAGGGAATGAGTGGAAGCTGTCCACAGGAAGTTAAAGCGGGGAGGGTTCTGGGTTGATGCCTAACATCTCTGTTTTTGAGATGAAGAAATCTGGGGAGAATGAATGACTTCACTCAGTCACATGCTTTTGTGGCCACAATTGTGTGTGTTTGGTGACATGTAATTTGTGGCGTGTGTCATGACTGATGAGGTGACTATAGTTTTAAAAGGCAACAGGAGAAAGGAGGAGTAGAACAGGACTAGTTTGCCATTCAGCACATATTTTTTGAGCCACTTCAGTGGTGTGATGGAGTAAATGCCTGGTGAGAGCAGCGGAGTGGAACTGGGCAAGAAGGCAAACAAACTTCAGAAACTCGGTTTTGCTATGGAAGAGATGAGGGAGATGGGGAAAATGGCTGTAAGGGGTGGGCTCAAGAGAGGATTTTGTTTTAGCCAAAGAAAATTATAGCATATCTCACGCTTATGGACATGAGCCTGTAGAGAGGAGAACATAAAAGCTGGGAGGGTGGGAGAATTGCTGAAAAGGTGTCCCTGAGTGGGCAGGAGAGGATGGGGTCTGTGTGCAAGTGGATCTATCAGTGATGCCTAGGGGCAAAGGTGAGGCGTCTGGAGAGACATGAGGCAAGACAAGATCTCCCAGGACAATCCTGAGGACTGTATGCCTAGAGGAGTTTTCTTTTGCAGGACACCAACTTCCTTAGAGAAACTGGAAGTGTATTAGTCTCCTAGGGCTGCTGTAACAAGGTATCACAAACAAGATGGTAAGTATATATTTATTTATTAGAAGGAAATTCATTGACTCATTCAGAATTCATTCAGAATTCAGAATTCATTGGCTCATGAATTAAGGGAGGCTGAGAAGTCCAAAGATACCAGTTGGCAAGCTAGAGACCCAGGGGAGCTGATGGTATAGTTCCAGTGTGAGTCTATTGGTCTGAGAATCAGGAAAGTCAAGGGTGTAAATTCTAGTTGGAAAGCAGGCAGGCTCAAAATCCAAGAAGAGCTGATGTTTGGGTTAGGTCCAGAGATAATGACCTAGAGATAAGGGTCCAGAGATAAGGGTCCAGAGATAAGGAAAGATTGACGGCTAGCTTGACAGTCAGACAGGAAGAATTCTCTCTTACCTGAGGGTGGGTCAGTCTTTTTGTTCTACTGAAGTCTTCAGCTGATTGGGCAAGGCCCACATTGGAGAGAATGATCCAGTTTACTCAGCTGACATGATTTAAATGATAACTGCATCTGGAAACCCCCTCACGGACACATACAGAATAATGTTTGGCCAAATATCTGGGCACATCACAGCCCAGTCAAGTTGACACATAAAAAGAACCACCATAAGTGGCTTAAAACAATAATTTGTTCCCTCACATTTTTGGAGGCTAGAAGCCTGAAATCCAGGTGTTGGCAGATTTTGTTCTTCTTGGTGGTTCTGAAGGAGTATCTATTCCTTGCCTCTTCCTTCCCTAGCTTCTGGTGGTTGCTGGAAATCCTTGGCATTTCTTGGCTTATAGACATATAATTCCAAGCACTGCTTCCGTTGTCACATGGCATGCCCCCATGTGTGTCTGTGTCTGAATTTCCCTCTTCTTAGGAGGACACCAGTCATTGGGTTAGGATGCACCCTAATCCAGTATAACCTTACTTTTTACCTGCTTATGCCTGCAAACACCCTATTTCCAAATAAGATCATATCCACAGGTTCCCGAGGTGACGACTTCAAACATATCTTTTTGGGGGTGGGGGAAGGACAAAATTCAACCCATAACAGGGAGCAAGACCCGCAGCAGAGAATGAGGATGGGGAAGAGAAGGTGTAAAATAATCAAGTGAGACTGTGTGAGGGTGAGTGATTAACAGAGTACAGAGAGGATGGTGAGAATCCTGATGTGCCTGCTTGGGTTTATGGTCATGAACTTCATACAAGAGCTGCCAGCTTGATCTTTTGTAAAGATCCAGCCATATGCATCTCTGTGCATGCAGCCTTGACTGGAGCGGAAGGTTGGTTTTGCCAGGATTGGTTTTCCAAGGGAGTTGGATGAGGTGGGCATTATATAGGTGAGTGAAGAGAGGTTGTTGGGTGGAATTGACCTCAGATATGGATCTGGGTAAGGAAGGCTGAGGCTAGGAGAAGGGTAGATCACAGGAAACAGGTGGTGGATGAATGGGTTGAGGTCCCTGTCCGGTTGAAGATGGTGGGAGTCCCAGGTATTCACCGGAGTGAGCTTAGGATATGAGATCTTAGCCAGAGACTTGGCTTTAAGATGGAGCCTGGACAGTGGCCTCTGAGAATCAAAGATTTTTAATAAATTTCCTAAAACCACTCTGCTATTGTTCTAGGGAGATTCTTGCATTATATCTGATTATGGCATTTCATCTCCTTGCCCTAGGCAAATTCAGACAGTTATTAATTTTCATAACAAAAAAGTAATCTGTTCATACCAGTGGTGCTTGCTCTATTTCTTGCCTTCATCACCTAAGTGAGAGACATCTCTGGCCATGTTTACAAAGAGAAATAAAGCAGAATTTCATTTCTGAGCAGTTTGATTGCAATTCAGTGGTTCATGACTTAGAAATGTAAAAGTAAGTTGCTAAGGCTATCATAATTATGAATTGGAATCCTTTGATTATCAGTGGAGATGCTTTCCTTGTAAAAATATTTCAGGATAAAGCATTAGTGGGACTTGGTGACTTCACTGTCATCTTTTATTATTTATAATGTGGTAGTGGATCTGATTCCCAAATATATTTACTGACAGATCATTAGATCTTGCCAGACTCTTCCGCCAGATTCTCATGGACTTCTCCCAGCCCACAGAATACAATGTTGTTTTTTTCTGACCTGACCCATATCTGTATTTCCAGCATCATCTTCTGTGTTCACCTTTTTGTACCATGTATTTTGGCCAAACTAGACTACTTGCTGGTTCCCAAATACAAGGTCTCCTTTTTCCTGCTGGGTAATGCCTCTTCTTGTCTTTGGCCTTGTCCTATTAACATCCTGTTCTCCCATGGGACCTTCAAGGCCCTGATCAGAGGCTTCCTTGTGTATCAGGCTTCCCTTTTGTCTCGTGACTCTCAAATATTAGTGTGGATCAGAATCACCTGAGGGGCTAGGAGAAGGCAGACACTCAGTCTCATCCCCAGAGTTTCCGATTCAACAGATCTGGAAGGTGGGAAAGCCTGAGAACTTGCCTTCCAATGAGTTCCCAGGTGATGTGGATACTGGAAGTCCCAAGGCCACACTTCAAGAACTTGTGCTAAAAGCTGAAATGTTTTTGCTTACATTGACATTTTGGAGACTTTTTCCCCACCTTGAACTTCATTCTCACGGCAAGCATAATATTAATGCTAGTTATTAAGCAATAATGATTTATCTCATGCCTTTTCTATGCATACAGATTATGTACATTGGAAGGATTACTCATTTCCAATCAACTACAGTATTTGCAACACCTGCAATTTTATTGAACATAATTTAATCTCGAATGAGTCAAGAGGCACCTCTGTTCTATGTGTTGCCTAAGGTGTATTATTCTAAATGTCAATTCCAATTTTATGGTACGCTAGATAAAATTAGGTCATTTGAACTTTTCATGAATGTTGATAAAGCAGAGATTTAAAAAACAAGAGAGACTTTGGATTTGGAACACGTTTACAGAATGCATATGGATGGAATTATTGGCATTTATTAGAACTACAGGAGACTTACCTAGTCCTTTGGACCTGGCACTTGTGTTTGGTGCAGATTTGGGCTTGTGCTGGGTATGGCGGGGCTGGGGGCACGCATGTCTTGTGAGGGGCTCTGTCAAGAAGAGGGAAAAGGTGAGTCCAGACAGAGGGGGTTGGTTCTGAGCAGAGGTCCTTCTGGTCAAGAAGGGTCCAGCCTCCTTTGTGGCTTTGTGCCTCCCTAAGCACAGCTAAGTCCAGGACAAACAAATGACCTACACACAGCTGCCTTTGTTTAAATCAGCTCAGCAGACTGTGTTCTTGTACAGCCAGATAAAATCTGGCATTTACTTTGTATCTAGTGACCTTTGCTTTTAGGAGAGATTTTTTTTTTAATCTGGGAATCTTGCATGATTGAGTTTTATAATAATGTTGCATTAAAGGGAAAATACAATTGCCAATAGGTTAGTAATGAGAATGGTTCATTTTTTTTTTTAAAGGGGACGCCATTCCCGTGTATAAATGGTGTCGAAATTTAAGGGCATTTTTTACTTAACACTTCCTTTTGCGTCGTTTTTCTCCCCCAGCTTCTCTCTCTCTTTGGTGTTCCCTTTTCATCATCCCATGTTAACAGTCTGGCTTTCTGGCTCTGGGAGAAGCATTTTCTTCATGGGGCATAACAGAAGCAGCTTGAGGAGCACAGACTCATGCTAATGTCTTAGAAGAGATGGAAGTGAATTAGTTCCATATCTGAAGGGCCGGTGGGGGCTGATAGGAGCCATGAGGGTTCCTCGTCTATCTACAGGCTGTTTTTCATGGACCAGCCAATCTGGCCAATTCCCTTCTCTTTCGTCTATTTGGGGGAAACCCAGAATTTGCAAACCTGCCCTGAGTGGATAGGGTGGGGCACCTGCCTTAGGTTAGGGAGAGGCGGCCTTCAGCTCAGGAGCCTCCAAGAGCTGCTGTGGGCCCAAGGCGAGTGAATTTTCACCCTCTTGTTCCAAACACATGCGAACCAGAGGAAAGAGGGTGCAAATGAGCCAGCAGCTGAAGGAATTATGTGCAGTTTCTTTGGACAGAGTGTTCACCTCTGACTTTTACAAAGGGGACCTAGCATTGGGCCAGGTCTTAGTCTCTATATAAAGTCAAGTTGAGCCTCACCCTGAGCTGATGGATTCTTTACATGGTCTGTGCATGTGCCCTGCCATCTCGGCCTTTCCTGACTCCAACCCAGTGCACAGACATGGCCTACCTCTCTTTCACATCTTTTTCTGATGTCCTCAGAGCATCAGAAGATCCTTCCCTCCTACAGTGTTTAGACACGCATAGTCTCCTGCATGTAGTGTGGCTCTATATATTTGAAATGGAACTGGTAAAAATTAATTTACATTGGGGCAAGTCACAGTGCCTTTGTAAATAATAAAATACATTTAATTGAATATAGTGAATAAATATACACAATAAAAGGAACAGGATGTTTTTATCCTGACCAATTATAGGTAATGGACCATGCAGTTTAGGGCACGATTTCGAGGAGGGCTTGAGTAGCTGAGAAAGATGGTTATACAGTAAAAATTAAGGATGAGAATATAGAACAACAGTAATGAAAAAATTGTTACCTGTATTTTTTTTTCTTTAAGAAAACTTATTAAAGAAAATGAGACAAAACCCTTAATGAATATTATTGAATCAAGATACCTTGGGATTGTCAGATTGTGGGTTTGGGTTACTGAGGACTAATAACTACCGGACTCAAGAGGTAGCCCAGCATGCTCAACCGTGGACTGGCTTTCCCTCTGTGATGTTGTGGGTCTGCTGTGGTCACAGTCCTGAGGATGGAGAACCCCAAGTGGTGGGGGGTGTGGATCACAACGTCAATTGACGACCACCTCAAGTAGGAGAAGTTCTATTTCCTTTAGCTTCTGATAATATAAAAGCATAGTAGTGGAGGGATTTGATAAAGAGAATTGGCCCCATATTTGGATTCAGTGGATATGCAGTTTTAGAAAGAGGGAATAGTAGAAACCCAGCCCTGGTCTCTGACTTTGACCTCTGCACCGATGCTGGGGCTGAAATGGGCATGCTGGAGAGAGGAGACAGTTCCCGGGGAGGGGCCCTGGAGAAGACAAGTAGCCTAGTTTGGGGCATTTTGACTTGGGCATTTTAATCTCTTTCATGTGAATCCTTTTCTTATCAGAAGCCCAAAACAGCCGTCTTTGGAATTCACCCATCAACGATTAGGTCGATTAGGTCGCCAGTGGAAATAGGTCACTTGGTGTTTCAGAGAGTTGAAAAGAATAAATGTTGAAATCTAGTATAATGAGGAAGGATTGAGGAAAGCGAAAAATAAAAAAACACGACAAAACAGAACAAAAGCCAAAGGAAGAAAAGAGCCGTCCTAGTGTTGAATGCCATTAGCTTTGGAGTAATGATCCGATTTACAATAGTGGCTAACATCCCCAGCTGTGGCCCGTGTCAGGACCTGTGATGCTAGCCACTCAGTTAATCCTATGTAGCTCTGCGAAGTGTAGACACCGTCTCTGTCCCCATCCTAGATGAGCAAACTCACCTAGGGGATGCGGAAGTTGGGGAGGTTAAGTGAACTCCCAAATTCATGCATCTTCTGTTTTACATGAGAGGGTTGAGAAAACACTAAGAGCAACGGATGGCACAGAAGAGAACGTCCATCAAGCACCATTGAACTTGGGTTTGGCTGATGTGTACACTGTATGTTACAGGAAAGGACCTTGTATTATTAAGTATCATTAGCGCTACCTGTACCAACAGGTTTTTGAAACTTGCTTTTAAATTTCAGGGCCTAGTTACCTAATAGAAACAACATATAGCACATGTTGTGTTGGGAATACATGCTGAATCCAGGCACTAAAACTCATGGGCCACCCGGGCAAAGTCTGCTGGCTGTGTGACTGTGAGTTGAGGCAAGGCAGGGAAGCTTGGAGCCAAATGGAACCAACTAAGGTACACTTGGACATGGACCTGAGGTTGTTTACCAAGCCCATTTGCTGGTGGAGAGTCACGTTTCTTTATCCTTCTTGTTTGTAATTTAATTTGCTAATTGTCTTTAAGGAAAAAAAAAAGGTTGAAACTGCAAAATTTGGCTGAAACTGCAAAAATTCAGATTTTATGAGCATGTTGAAAGCAAAGAAGGAAATATAAAGTTGTTCTAAATTTACACACGGACTATGCACCTGTTTTGAATTTGTAGCTTTGAAAGATGTCACTTTTTAGAATAGGCACAAGGAGCCTGTGTTGTACTTGAGGCAGGTAATAGGAGGTGGCGGGCATGGGGATAGCGAAATCCATCTCCAGTACTTGCAGAGTTCCCCTCCCGCCTCCAAAAGTCCCCGTTTGACATCAGTAGAAGGTTTTATGGAGAAATTGCACCCAGCCCTCCCAAACTTACCTTTGTGGCTGCAGATATAGCAAAGTCCATCTGGATCTATTTCCTGAGAGAGGAAATGAATGGAATGCATGTCACATGTATCATGCAGTTGTAATACCATGATTATTCATGTTCGTGCTGTAAAAATATCTTTTCAAGTAACTCTAAACCATAATGTTGAGTGGCTTATGTTTAGGTCGATAACTGAAGGTGGTGAGCAGAGGCAATGATAAAAAATGATCTTACCAGCGCGCCTGGTTGGCTCAGTCAGCTAAGCGTCTGCCTGCTCGTCCCTCTGCCTGCACTCCTCTTGTTTGTGCTCTCTTGATCTCTCTCTCTGACAAATAAATAAATAAAATCTTTAAAAAACATATAAAGGAATGGTCTTACTTGTTTTAAATCAAAAGAAAATTTGCTTAAGACCAGTGGTCCTTAGAGAAGGATGTGTGTGGTGTGAGGGTGGGATTATATTAGAATCACTTACTTACTCCCTTCCGTTGTCCTTCATTACGTTGTCCTGCAGGATGGGAGTGGGAACAGTTTGCCCACCATGTGCATTTGAAAATACTTTCCACTTGATTCTGTCCTAAACCACTCTTTTAGGGCTGGCTGCTTTTGTTCGTTTGTTGTTGTTTAGTATTTGAAAGTATTTATTGTCTTTTTTTTTTTTAATTTATTTGACAGAGAGAGACACAGCGAGAGAGGGAACACAAGCAGGGGGAGAGGGAAAGGGAGAAGAAGGCTCTCCGCAGGGCAGGGAGCCCGATGCGGGGCTCGATCCCAGGACCCTGGGATCATGACCTGAGTCGAAGGCAGACACTTAGCCACTGCGCCATCCAGGCGCCCCATTTATTAAGTGTCATCTTGCTGCTGGGAAGTGCAGTAATGTTGGTCACAGAGACCCATGATAGTTTTTATTGACAAGCTAATTGATAAACAAGAACAGCTTGAAATAATAAAAAAAATTATATTTAACAAGGGAAGTATGGCCTAGGACCCTAATAATGAATCACTCACTTGAGCTCTTTGTTTAACCCGATGTTTGCTTGCATTTCTTATTATGAAACACACTGAGCCGTGAGGGAAGCCTGGCTAAGACTGTGGTCGGGTTGAATTTTAACGACTTCTGTGAGATTTTGGTAACTTTAAATCGTGGCTATAGGCATGATGTTCTGGTTATTTATTGCACTGTAACAAATCACCTCAAACATTCGCTGTGTAAAATAGTAATGGTCATCTGTTTTGCTCACAAATCTGCAATTTGGATGGGACTCTGGTTGGGGGAGGGTGCTCAGCTGAGGCAGCTCAACTGGGGCTAAGAGGCCACTTCAAGATGGCTTCTTCCTGTGGCTGGCAGGTTGGTGCTCGGTGTCAGCTAGGAGCTGAGGGGGGTTGTCCTGTTCTCCACAAGCACCTCTCCTTGGGGCCATTCGAGCTTCCTCATAGCAGAGCTGCTGGATTCTGAGATTTACTGTTGCAAGAACAGCCGCTGGAGGCTGCCAGTCTCCTGGAAGTTGGCTAGAGAGGACATAGACCTGAGCTGAGGTCTCCTCTTGAGGTGAGGAGTGTCAAAGAACTTGCAACCATCTTTAATCTACCCCCGACCAAATTAGACCACTTATCTTTGCCTGTATGAGCTGTTCACTTTCATATCTTTTGACATCTCTCAGGGTACTTCTTTCCCTGTACTGTCCCCCCCCAACCCCCTACCTTTTTTCATGTATTTTTCAGAGAGGGCTAAAGTTAGTTCTTGAAGGGAGGAGGATCTTAGATATTACAGTGGGACAATTTATACCACAGAACATAAACAGATACGCAATATATCTGTGGTATTAAAATTTCATGGGGGTGAGGGAAGCAATTAGGAAAAAAAAAAGTCTAAGAAGCCTCCTTAGGGAGAGAGATAATATAAAAAACTTTAAAAAACACTGCTTTACTTCTAGCTCAGATGTGTTATCTTCTCCTCCATAAAACCTATCCCAATCTAATCCCGGCAAAGTTAATTGTTCCGTTTGTATATACTTATAGATATTTTATTCATATGTCTGCAGTGTATTTAAGGTGGTCGGATGATGCCTTTTTCTCTCTTATTTGACTGAGAACTTCCTAGATACGTAATACCATGTACCTGCAGTATGCCTATAATCCATATTTAGTGAGTTGGATTAAAATGGACTAAGGGAATTAGGTTTTATCTTGGTTTGGGTTCTTCCAGAAAGAGACCCTGAGGTAAGGATTGAAGCGTCAAGTAGTAGCCTCTTGGAAAGTGAAGGAAACGCTGGTGGGGAGCAGGGAGGTGGGACAGGGAAGGAGAGGAAGCCCATGAAGGGAATGCTGTCAAGCCAGCTGCCGCCCTGTGACCAGTGCTCAGTCCTGTGGGGTATATGCTCAGAAATGTAAAAACCCAAAACCTAAGCTAAACCAAACAAAAAAGCTCCAGAGCCTAGAGTCAGACCACTTGTGGAGCTGAGGAACGGCAGGACTTACACTCTCACTCTGCGCCATTCATTGACTGAAGACTCCCATGGTTATCAATGGGCTGCGCTTGGCTTCTGGGACAAGCCCCAGGCAGAGAGAAGCAGGTCCTGATGGTGGAATTCCGAAGCGGGAAGGCTGAGGGCAAAGGCAGAGAAGCCAGAGTATAAGCTGGAGGCTTCCTTAGCCCTGAAGCCCTGAACTAGTCAGAGGAGGGGGTGATGAGAAGTTTTTGTTTGGAATGCGGAACTCTGACTTTCTCATTGTCAGTTTCCCTGGTTGAAGTTCAGCCGCATGAAGACAGGAAACATGCCAGTCCTCTTCAATACGGTGTGCTCCGCAGAGTCCCTGACTCAGCAAAGAAGAGCATTAATGAATAAATGACTAAACCAAGCATTGGGGTTTAAGAGGTACCTTCTCTATTGTGTTCCAGTTCAAAGGAGGTAAGGGTAGGTAAGGCACAAGCTGGTAATGAAGGCTGACAAGTGTCAGGTGCAGTTTGCCTTCAAGAACTTAGGAACAGACAGACGAGCTGCAAGGGAGATCCGTTTCTGGGGGTGGCCTGGGCTGCTTACTGAACCACTGGCATTTTTGTGACTGAGCGGTCAAGGGTCATATTCAGGCCCACTGAACTTGGACAGGTCAAGGCCAGGTCCTATGCACTTACCTGGGTGTCTTGTCCTGAGGAATTTACCATATTAAGTTCAGGAGCAGTGAAAACAAGTCATGTTGACTGGCTGGTGAAATGACTATGCCTCGATGAGCTTGTGATCTTGGAGAATCGACTTGGTGTATACCTTTCCTTTCCATCATGGGTTGAATGGTGTGGCCCTTGTCTCCCCTCCCCCCCACCAAAAAAAAAGATATTTTGAAGTCCCAACCCTCAGTCCCTCAGAATGTGTCCTTATTTAGAAATAGGGTCTTTGCAGAGGTAAAGTTAAAATGAGGTCATTAGTGTGGGACCTAATCTAATACGGTGTCCTTAGAAATTTGGACTTGGAAGCAGACACACATAGAGGGAAGATGACGTGAGGACAGAGAGACAGGGTAGTCATGCGTATCTACAGGGGATGTAGCTACAAGCCAAGGAATGCCAGGGAATTCCAGGGATTGCCAGCAGGACCAGAAGCTAGAGAAGAAAAGGAAGGACTTTACCCTAGAGCTGTCAAAGAGAGTGTGGCCCTGCGGACATCTTGATTTTGGAGTTCTAGACTCCAAAACTGTAAGACAATAAATTTCTGTTGTTTCAAGCTACCAGTTTTTGGTACTTGGTTATAGCGGCCTAGGAAAGTAGTACTCTTTCTTTTCTTTTTCTTTTCTCTCTTGCTTTTTTTATTTTTTTTTTTGACTAAGACTTTTACAAATAGTTGTCCCTTTCCTCTCTTTCTTCTTCCTCCTCTTTGCTTGCTTTCTTATATATGCTACAGCAATTAATAGTTGATACTTGCCTGCGGGGTCCCTTGGTTTAGGAAGGACATTCCATTCCTAAGCCACTTGGAGAACAAAAGAGAGGCTCTTCTTCAGATGTCTGGCCCTTTTGGCTGTAGCTTAAAAGGGGGTCATTTTTCTCATTGAAATGGTTTGCCGTCTATACCAGGACTGGGTGGGAATGAGCCTTTCCTGTTGGAGTGCAGTGGGACGGGCCTAGGAGATGGCCTCTTTTACATGTTACTCCTTTTAGGGCTGGAGGCACAGATCCCTTCCTTTCCAAGGAAACTTAATGGATTTACCTGATTTCAGGGGATCCAAGTGGGGCCATTAATCATGGTTCTTGTGGCTGAGAGTTGCTGGCTTCCTGCCAGCGAGGTGGGATGTTTGTCTGGTTGTGGACCTGGACTGGAGCTCATTGCCACTGTGATCTTCAGAGAGGAACAGTCTGGCTGATGGTTGCAGGAAGTGGTATGAAATCATGGAATGGAAGGGAATCGGCTAAAATGAGAACAGTGTGATTCAGGCACGTGATTAGTTATAGGTGGTTTTATTTTTATTCCAATAATGTTTTTCTTCTCTTAATTATTTGTTTCTGCATTAAGCATTTATCTCGCAGCTGCTCTGCATCAAGTGCTTAGCTAGGGACAAAGAGACAGGAGGGAAGCAGTACATCCCGATGTCACAGGTGGCATGAAAGTCCTGATTATTATCCACAGCGCAGGTCAGGCAGAAAGGTAACTTTTACCTGGGCTGGCATGTAGGAAGTTTCAGGAAAGCCTTTATAGATGTGATCATAACTGAGAGGAATGCCACAAGAATATAAGAGCTGTATTCCTTGATATGGACAACATTTTACACTTAAAACAAAACAAAACAAAAAAACCCTCTTCTGAAGGTATCATGTATAGCAAATGATTTCTCCATCCTCTGTGGATGACTGCAGCCCCGTGCTGTCCATGGCACCCTCATCAAAGCAAACTCTGGCTTGCCCAGTCTCTGGCATGCTACCTTCCAGACCATTTGAAGCCTGGGGACAACATTATTTTTAGTTTCTTTCCAACCTGCCAAGATAACGTTCAGTCGTGTATCCACCAAAATACAGTCCTGCAGAGGAATTTTGCCCAGTGAAAATAAAACCGAATGAGCAGGGATGGACGTGTTCATAACACGGACGTGCTGTGTCCCCGTGGGCAGAGGATTTCCTGACACCACAAAGCAGGCATTTCCAATTGGAACATAAAGGTGTCCCTGGGCTGTACCCGGGAACTGAATGAAGTCCCTTGGGGAAATAGGAGAAACAGTTTTTTTTTTTTTTAAATTATGTTCTGTTAGCCACCGTATAGTACATCATTAGTTTTTTATATAGTGTTCCATGATTCATTGGTTACGCATAACACCCAGTGCTCATCACAACATGTGCCCTCCTAAATGCCCATCCCCTGTGGAATCTTAAACTCATAACGTTTGGTTTGGTTGCCAAATCTTACCTTGTTTGGTCTGACTTCAGTCTTCTAAAAGGATGTTTATGCTGTTTTGGTTTTATTCTCTGCTCTGTGCCCTCATTTATTGCTTTGGAGGAAGACAAGTTCTTGGGGTGTTTCTTGTCATGCACTTGCTTTGGTCTGGGCTTTAAAGGCTTACCTTGTGTTTCACTCATGCTCATGTGTGCATACGAGAAGGACATGGTTAGGGAGCCACTTGATCGAGGCCTCAGCTACTAGATAATTGCATATAGATAACATTAAAATTTACAGAAAATTAGTAGCAGTTGGCTTTTGGCATGATTGAAAATATAAATTAGCAAAAGGAAAGAGAGCAAAGGAAAAAGAGAAAAAAATTACATATAATTCAACAACCTGGAAGCAATATTGTTTATGCTTTTGTATATGTGCTTCTAGAGTTTTGTTTTGTTTTTTTTTAGAGAGCGAGTGTGAGCCATGCGTTTGCGTGAGCAGATGGGGGGAGAGACAAGGGAAGAGGGAGACAATTAAGCAGACTCCAAGTTCAGCGCAGAGCCTGACATGGGGTTCGATCCCAGGATCCTGAGATCGTGAACCGAGCCAAAATCAAGAGTCAGACATTTAATTGGCTGAGCCACCCAGGTACTCCTATGCTTCCAGATACTTTAAAGTGTTGTATAATTTTAAATGGCAGAACATAGGGAGAGAAAAGAATAAAGATAATTTGTGTGTGCGCCGTGCGTGCACACGCACATGTACCAGTTACTCCTCTAGGTATTTAATGTACATTGTTGGGGGAAATACCGCAGGATTTATTAGAGACTCAGGACCTTGATGTCAGAGCGCCTTAGAGCAAATCCGCCCTGCTTTATTCAGAATGGTATTGGAGGGTAAGTGAGATAATCCCTGTCAAGTGCCTTTGTCACTTGATGGGAAGTGTGGATCCATCTCTCTCTCTCTCTCTCTCACATGCACTCATTTGTATCAATTGCTGCTCCTGCTGTATGGTGAGTCATATACTGAGACTCATTACTGAACCTAGGATTTTCTGATTCTAAAACCTTTCATTTCATTCCATGCCTTATACTATTGATTACAGAATGAAATCTATTATGCAGTTTTATTTACTTATTTTTGAAGATTTTATTTGTTTACTTTTGAGAGAGGAAGAGAACAAACAAGAGAGCACAAGAAGGAGCAGGAGAGGGAGAGAGGAAGTGGACTTCCCACCGAGCAGGGACCCCGAAGCAGGGCTCGATCCCAAGACTGTGAGATCATCACCTGACCGGAAGGCAGATGCTTAACCGACTGAGCCACCAGGTGCCCCTGTTATGCGGTTTTAAAAGATGATACAGCAGCAAGCTTATCGACTCTGGATGGGTGCAGTGATCTGGGTTGGCATGCTGGTTGACTGAGCCAGGCCAGTCATTACAGTTTCTTCATCTGTGAAATAGGGAGTTGGTCTAGGTCATCTGGAAGGTTGCTCCTCTTCTTGACATTCTGCATTTCTGGGTTGTAATTCCTCCTAGACAGAGTTTCAGGGTTCCTGTATCCACATTTCCAAAGCAGGAGAGGATGTGTCTGAGAAGGGAGGGAGGAAGCTGACCACAACCAGATAGTAGTTAGCATCCATGGACCCATAAATATCTGAGCTGGACGGAAACAGGGCTTGAGGGGAAAGGACCTTTGGAACTTAAGGATAATACTAATATATATTTCATAACATTTTATGTGTATCTTTCCAAATACAAGGCAGTCTTCAGTGCACTTAGTTTTGGTTGATTAAAAATATAAATTTGACTCTGGCTTCTGCCTACAATGAAGACAGCAAGAAGAGCATCACTTTCCATCCTGTTAATGAGAAAAAACCAACTAATTTATAGAATCAAACCTCTCGAACCCATCAAAGAGCCAGGGTAAAAAAAAAAAAAAAAAAAAAAAGAGTCAGGGTCATAGTACATCTAACTGGCCCAAAATATATAGAAAACAAGGCAAAGGGGTATAAAATATTCAGCTAACTTTCTTCACTCATTTTTAAAGGTTGATTGTTGCCTAGTACTGGTGTGAAGAGCTCATGGTTACTCTTCACCCAAGGGGAATTTACATCAACTCATGGGCCTTTCCAAACAGAGCACCACTGGGACTCATGAGATTTTCTGACAGCGAGGCTGGAGGCCAGAGCATGCCTTTTTTGATGGTCTAGGCCTGGGGGAGGGGTGGTTGTCATGGTTAAGGCCACGTACCCGGACTCATTTCTTCTAAGGAACACGAGTCTGCACAGCTGGGGAAGGGGGAAACATCCCGTGCTTTGAGGGCTTATGTAAAGACCCATTGTAACGTGTGGAGAGGAAAAGAAAAAAGTCCTCTGCATCTGGAAGAAAGGCAGGGAGCCACACTGGATCCAGACAAGTAGTAGTCTCTGAACAGCGGGGACAGAGACAAGATCACTGAGAAAGCCTGACTTCCAAGACCAGAGGACACAGGATCTGCCTAAGGCTGAGGTGGAACAAGAGGGAAGAACCCTTCCTTGTGCTCACCCCAGCACACTCCCAGGCTAGAAAGCACCTAGTATCAAGCAGTTGCAGTTAACCTATGGGGGCAGGGGAAGCATGGGGCAGGGAGATGCTGTGAGTCCTAGGGGTACAGAGAAGTCTGCAAGAGGGAACAGGAACATTGAGATACACCTCCCAGATCCCAGCCTAAAGGCAACGTCATTCTAGAGGAATCGAAAACTGTGGTGCAGCAATAAAACCCAAGCCATTGAGATACACCTCGCAGATCCCAGCCTAAAGGCAACGTCATTCTAGAGGAATCGAAAACTGTGGTGCAGCAATAAAACCCAAGCCAGACCAGTTTCAGACGAGATTGACTTGCGACACCACACTGATGCCCGAGCAGAAGGGATGTGATCAGTTTCAGGTTTGTGTTATTTCCCTGGGACTCTACTGCACATGATGTCCAGAATCCAAAAGGAAAATAGGAGAGGCACAAAAAGCCAGGAGGAAAACGATCTGTAGTGAGAAGACAAAGCCATTAACAGAACCAGGCCCAGAGATGACTCCGATAGGGAATTTAAAATAACTGATAAATATTTAAAGGCTTCAGTGAAAAAAGTGAAGAGCGAGCATGAACATATGGAGTATTTCAGCAAAGAAAGAATCACACAAAAGTGCTAAGAAAAACAAAAATGAGAAGGAAGACGACAACAACAGAGTTAACAGAGATGAATGAGCTCATCAGTAGACTCAGCAGATGCAAAGGAAGAGTTAGTGAACGTGGAGATAGGCCATCATATTGATTATTGATTTTCTGTGTTTTACATTTATTGATTGATTTTCCTCCTCCAGTCTTTATTTATTATTTGGTTACTTCTACTCACTTTGGGTTTCATTTACTCTGTTTAGTCTTCCTTTTTTTTTTTTTTTTGAAGGTTGAAGCTGAGTGAGCTGAGTTTATTGAAGAAAGAATTTTCTTCTTTTCTAATATTGACATTTTGTGCTATAAAATTGCACTTACCCTTACGTATGTTTTAGTGGCATCTCAGAATTTTTGATGTGTTATATTTTCATTTCCATTCAGTTCGAAGTATGTTCCACCTTGTCTTTTGATTTATTCTTTGATTTAGGGGTTATTTGGAACTGTACTAGTTTCCACGTATTTGAAAATTTTACCGAGATCTTTCTGTTGATTTTCTTTTGTAGAATTTGAATCGTAAATTTACTGAGGTGTTTTTTATTTTTTTAAATTTTTTTTTATTGTCCAGAATTTGGTCTGTTTTGGTGAAGTGTATTCTGTACCCTTGAATTCTGTTGTTTTTGGGTGGAACCATCTATAAATGTCAATTATATCACGTTGATTGGTGGTGTTATTCAAACTTGAGAGATCCTTGCCACTTTTCTGTGTATTTTATCCATTTGGGAGAGGGCAGGGTTGAAATCTCCAACCCTATTTGTAGTTTATGTTTATTTATCCCTTGTGGCCCTATCAGTAGTATTTGCTTCTTTATATTTTGAGCAAATTTCTTTAGGCAACATAGAATCAGGCCTCCCTCACCAAAATCTCACTAAATCTGCCTTCTTTTTTACTAGGGGTATCAATTTTATAGATTTTTAAATCTATCACTTTATGATTTATTTTCTCTTTGTCTCATCTGGATTTTAATTGTTGTTACTTTTTCCCTCTCCTTTGGCCTTTTTTTAATGATTCTGTTTTATCTTTTCTAACTCTTTGGCTTGTTATATTAGTCTTTGCTTTACGGTTTGTAGCATATACTTTTATTTTATTTATTTTTAAAGATTTTATTTATTTATTTGACACAGAGAGAGACAGCACAAGCAGGGGGAGTGGCAGAGAGAGAGAGGGAGAAGCAAGTTCTCCACTGAGCAGAGAGCCCCACGCTGAGGTTGATCCCAGGACCCTGGGATCATGACCTGAGCCGAAGGCAGAGGCTTAACCCACTGAGCCACCCAGGCGCCCCTAACCTATACCTTTAACTTACTGTGTTCAGGTACCAATACAATACCATATTCCATGTTTCCACTTCACCTTTTCTGACCTTTATACTCCTGTGTACATGTGCTGAAATCTTCCTCCTTCCCAGTGAGCTCTTCGCGAGCCTTGAGGGCTTTCTGCGGGCTCTGTGGGCATTGAGTTATTTTTGTGCCTCTCCCACATAATCTCTTGAGAGAATCTGTGATGTGCAAAAGTAACGCTTCCATAATTAAAACTGCATGAATAAATATGGGTGTGTGAACATGAGTATTTTCAGTTAGTTTAATAATAGTGATCACTTTAACAGATATAGACAACCTTTTAAATTTAGGAGTGTCTGGAGGTAGGCCTTTAAAATTAAGTTGGAACTTTTTGCAATGAGGCAGTTACCAGGACACTTCGCAGCAAGAAGGAAGAGGCCAGACTGCTGTAGGTCTTTCTTTTCTTGAAATACCAGATCGACAAAAACTGCATTAAAAAAAATTAATCCTCAAAGTGAAAGAGTGCGATTTTGAATATGCTTGCTGACTTTGGGGGAGAGTTCCCAACTCTCTTTTCCTCTTAAAAAAGGACAAAAGTGAAAAACATCTCTTGTATGAAAACATACTCACATGAAAATTGGATGTACGTGAAATTTTCTTTTACTCATTCATGGGATGGCTCTTAATTGTATAGCAAATCATTTGTTGTTTCTTTAAAGGGAAGTATTTTTTTCTTGCTTTTATGTTATTTTTTGTTTTGTTTTGTAAAAATGCCAGAATAAATATTTAAAAACAGAAATCTAAGAATTTTCCATTGAAAGTGGTAAGTGAGAGCTTCTGGAAAGTCAAGGTGGAGTCTACTTTTCAAAAAATAAATGGTATAAAATGTAAGGAAACCACAACAAAGTTTAATTAATTCTTACATACCCCCCAAGGAATAAAATGCAGTGTGGTTATGAACAGAATGTGAAAGCCCTACTGATTTTTGCACGCCTGGTACAAATTAACATTTGTTTGGGATACTGAAGTTTTCCATTTATTTGGTTCACCCACTGGTTCCTTGTCATTCTCTTCAGGAGAACATTTGCAATATTTCTGAAGCTTGATTAAGGGCTTACTGAATCAGTAATTTGCAAGTTAAAACTGACCATTTTAGCCAGCCTTCACAATGCAAGGATGAACCAGGGATTAAAACCTTAATGCCTTTTCTTTAATTTGAGGGAGGATAGTGTTCCAGTTATCTTAGAAAAAGAGGAAGCGGGATTTGCCTTCAAAAGATGCTTTATATTTTGGATAGAGAGTCAATACAAAGGTGAGATACACCCGATTTGAATTGGTAAAATATGTAAATCCTTGCCTGCTGAACTGTCAGAGATTAATGTCTGAATAGGAGTAGGAAGCGCCAACTGTAAAATTATACAGGGCATGGCAGTTACCCCATTCGCATAATGGGGCTTGATTTAGAGGCTCTATTTTAGGGTTGCACATAAAGCACCCAATGCAGAAAGCCGAGCTTTGTTTAATTTGTCCGGGGCAGTGCCCTAATTTTCTACAACACTATTCACTTCCCTCCTTTAAGAATGAATAACACATTTTCTTTATGGAACTCTGTGCGTCTTTCATTTGGGAGCAGTCGCTTTTCCAAACTCCTCTATTAGATTCCTCTCTTGTTGCCTTTTTGTAATGCTCCTAGATGATGGTAAATTGCATTGTCTTTTGCACTTGTCTACCCACGCAAAGAACAAGCAATACCCCTTTTGACATGGCATAACGTAGCCCTTTACACTTGACAGATGGGAAAGCTAAGACCTGGGAAGTACAAGCCTTGCAGTTCTGATAGAGCTGGTTGTCCCATCTCCATCTTTGCTACCCAGCAAGGGAATTTGTCACCTGAACAGATGTCATCGTATATCCTTTGGCTATCTCTGGAGACTTGGAATTCATCTCATTTCTGCAGGAGCTCAGAGGACTGTATTGCAAACATGGATAACCTAGGGACTGTAATACCTCGTTTCAATTATTATTGGTGTTTTATCATTAAGGCTCAACCTATTCAGGTAACAAAGTGCAAGATCACTCTTTTTTTTTTTTTTTAAAGATTTTATTTATTTATTTGTCAGATAGAGTGAGCACAGGCAGACAGAGTGGCAGGCAGAGGCAGAGGGAGAAGCAGACTCCCTGCTGGGCAAGGAGCCCGATGTGGGACTCGATCCCAGGACGCTGGGATCATGACCTGAGCCGAAGGCAGCTGCTTCCACCCAGGTGTCCCTATCTTTTTTTTTTTCTTAATACAATGTTGCTGTTGGCTTCTGCAGCTTAACATTTATGAAGTCCTTTTTGAATTTTGTTAGTGGCTCCATTTTATTGTCTCAGATGATTTTTCTTTTCATCGAGAAGTAATTTGTGTTAGCGAGACTCTTAGTTGCCGGGGTCAGACTCCTAACCCGAGCTCGCTGAAGCATCACGGAGATGTATTGGTTCATATTCTCCATAAATTCGTGGATGGATCTGAGTCAGATAAGGCTGGATCCAAGGCTCAGCAATGTCAAGTCGGTGACCCTCCGCATCCCGGTCCTCTTTGTCTCTGTGCGATCTCATTCTCAGGCTGACCTTGGTGGGTGAGCAGGTCAGCAGCAGCTTTGTACTCACATCACCCTGGCCTGGACAACTTGGTCGTTCAGGCTTCTGGAAGAGTCTGTTCAGCCAGTCTTGAGTTTCCTCTAAACCAGTGCCTTTAGCTGGGGACACGCGGTATACTCAGGTGGTCAGCCTGTGTCCCATATTCCTTCCCCGGTCAGGGCACAGAGACAGCCCCAGTCCACAGAGCAGCTACATAGCAGTGGAGGCATTTTCTCGAAGAGGGCACAGGAGTGTTCTTATCACACATGGCTAAAGCCACCACTTGAAGATTTACAAGAGCCACTCAGTTACATAAAAATGTTAATTTTCCATAAGAAGACATATTATTATAGACTCAATGACTCATCAGATAATTCACAGCGTATTTCCCTCTTTAGCCTCACACTTTCATTGTTGGCAAAAAGGACAAAGCCATTAAAGAACAAAAATTAAAAAGATTTTTAAGATTTTATTTATTCATTTGACAGAGAGAGAGAGACAGACAGACAGACAGCACAAGTAGGCAGAGCAGCAAGGAGAGGGAGAGGGAGAAGCAGGCTTCCCGCTGAGCAGAGAGCCTGATGCGGGACTCAATCCCAGCACCCTGGGATCATGACCTGAGCTGAAGGCAGAGGCTTAATCGATGGAGCCACCCAGGCGCCCACACCGACACCCCCCTTTTTTATAAAGGAGTCATTCTCAAGTTCACATTCATACTGCCCTAGCATCTCCATTCAGCTAGTCTGATAAACTCACACGATTTGCAGTTGTCATTTGGCTTCCCAGTCTCCAGCTACCGGGAGAACACCTTTCAGGCAGAGGCTAACATTGGATTTCCGTTCCAGCTACATCTGCCAGGGTGTCTGGTTGTGCAGGTGTCCGGGGAAGGGGCCCCCGGTGGCCCGGTGAGCTAGCGTGGGGCTAACCTTGCCTGGCGGGAGATGCCAAGGCTCTGAAGAGTTAGGGCGCTCAAGTCATGCAGCCTGTGTGTTGAAGTTGGCACACTGTCCCCAGTTTTGGGTTTTAAAAATCTTTCTTTCATTCTTTTACTTGGCTGTCTGGCTGTGTGTGTGTTTGTACCAGTCTGCAGCTTCCCGTCTCTCTCTGTGCTCAACGACGGGACTGATAGCCGTGACATTGGTCCCACAGTGGGGGCCGCAGGACAGTCTCAGAGCTTCTGGGCAGTGAGGTGGTCCAGCCTTCATGACAATAGAGTCACCTCGGGGGCCATCTGCAAGAACATACTGTGTGGCAGGAGTCAGGCTGAGTTGAGCCATGTACTTCTCATCCAGCTCCAGCAAAATGGCAGACGGGGGATAGCGTTCCCACTTGCTCATACCTCATCTTCTGAGCCATTCTCCCCTTTACTCTCTTCATCGTATGACCTCAGTTGCTGTCCCGCCATGGCAACCAGCTTTGCCTCTCACTCTTAGGTGTCTGTGGTGTTCCTCTCAGACACCTTTGTTACCCCCAGTGTTGGATGAGAACCAATTAAAAACAAAGAAGCTTCCAGATTCATATGAAAACTTGCCTCTCTGTTTTTAAAAATTACAAATCAGTACTCACAGGGAAATATTAGGGTAACTCTCCCATTTGAGGAAATACCGGCATGGCAACTTTTATCACCTAGAAGGTAGCAGTATTAGTCAGGGTTGGATCAGAGAGACAGAACTAGTAGGAGACATGCAGCAAGACTTATGCAGGGAACTGGCTTATGCAGTTGCGGACACTGGCGAGGCAAGTCTGAGATCCCTGGGGCAGGCTGTCGGGAAGGGTCGGCCGGAACTCTCCGCACAGACTGAAGGTGCCGTCCACAGGTAGAAGTTCTTCCTCCTCAGGGAAGCCTCCCCTCACCTGGTAAGGTCTTTTCAGTGGATTGACTTGAGTCCACCCAGATTATTGAGGATATATCTGCACTCAAATGATTATGGAGTTAAAATCATACCTATAAAGTACCTTCACAGCAACTCCTGGATTAGTGTTTAGTTGAGTGAAGGTGGCCCATAAAACGGACGATCAGTGTGGTCAGTTGGGAGTTCTAGTAGATTCTCCGGGAACCCATGAAACTGTTTTAGGCCCTTGGGACCCTTCACTGACTGAAACAGTTTCTGCTCTTATGGCATTTGTATTCTTATGGAAGATGACAGAAAATAACATGAATAAAATACATAATTTTGTAGTGGTGATAAGTAATGATGAGAATAATGAAGCGGAGGAAGGGACTACCCAGTGAGGAGTATCCACATGGGCAGATCTGGCTCCATAATTTGTGAGGCCCAGGGCACAGTGAAAATGCAGTATCTCTCCTCAAAAAGTCGAAAAAAGTGCCACCAAAGGTACTGAAACATAAAACTTTTTCCTTTCTTCCCTGAATTTCTCTCCACGATAGTCATGGTGGATTTTTTTTTTTTCCCCCTGTTTGGCTTTTGCTATTTTATCTGTTGTAAGCAAAGAAAAATTCAGAATTTAGATTATTAACACAAATCTGCCATTCATCGTTAGGTTGTGCAATGCCCATTTTCAATGCAAATTTAGAAGTGGAATCACTGAAGTCACACGATCTGCATTTCCTAGTTCATGGGTGTGTCTCAGTGTTGTGCTTGCCAGAGCAGTGGAAACACACTACAAACCCAGCTCATCTGTTTTTCTTTCATCTCCAAGACATGCACATTCTCCCCACACTTCACCTTTGGTTTGCAGATTCCTGAGGAGGGATGGATGGGAGGAGGAGGAGCTGTGGTTGCCCTGCCTGTCCCGTTCCTTCCCTGTTGTCATCTTTAGTGTAAGTGGTTGCCTACTACAGGGAAGTCATACAGATAAAAGGGATATGCTAGAGTTCCTTGATCACTCATGTTAGGATACAACTGACTTCTTTCTGCACTTCAAGCAAGTTCTACTTCTAAGCATGGACTCTTGGGGCTGCCAGTGCTCTGCTTACTGAGCCATAGGCTTAACACCCTTACCTTGTACCCACTTGGCGTCCCGTCAAATTCCTAGGCATCAGGGGATGCACATACTGTGTGTATTTCCTCTATTCATGTATGCACACTGCCATCTCATTGGACTTCGCTTAGGAAATGCACGCTCAAGGGATTGGTTATGAGGGATTTCAAGATTTTGACTTTAACCCAAGAGCATTAAAGCAAGTGTGGAGCTTCCTGAGCATGGGACACTGTTGCAACGGAACAGGTTATATGCCCGTAAAGCCATCTGTGCATGTCTGTCTGAATGGGTGCACACATATGCTATTTTACATAATGTTGATCAAAAAGGACTGTCCCATAAGGTGACTTTTGATCAAGGTCCTCAAGAAGATCAGGAAGCCGGGCAGGCAGATACTAGGGCAGGAGTAGTATGTTCAGAGGTTCCAAGACACATGAGTCTTAGCCTTATTTTCGGAGGAATAAAGAGGCCATGGTGGCTGGATCCAAGTGAGAGAGTGAAGGGTGGGAGATGAGGTTAGAGAAGCAGAGGTCCCTGAATGGTGCATTAGCTCCAGTGCCAGGGAAGGGACTTGGAATTGTTCTGTGAGAAGAAAGGAAGGCTTGGGAGTGTCTTAAACAAGGGGTGAAATGCATTGATTGAATCTCCCTTTGGCTGTGCTGTGATAATACTCTGCATTAGGACAAAGTTGTAAGTGGTTGGACCAGATGCTATGGTATTGGTAGACCAAACAAAGATGGGGCCTGGACTGGGTATATACACAGCAGTGATTAAATATAGTTGGATTCTGGGCATATTTTACAACCAGTGACAATGGGAGCTGGGTATAAAATCGATATTTACCTAGAATCCAGCAGATGAAATGGTCTATTGAGAAGTAGGGAATTTCCTAAAGTTCTTTAGCCAATGCATGGCAGAACTGGGGAAGGAGAACAGGAGTCTTGTGTTCTTTTTCACTGGGTCTTCTTTTCTATTAGCTCTAGACTGCATCCCGCTCCACCCCCGCCACCCCCCAAGAGCTCTGTTAACATCTTCCCTTATTGGGCTGAAATGGGCGTAGTGGAATCTCTAGGATTCTATCTCTATAAATCACTTTGAAAGAACTTCTCAGAGCAAGGTCCTAGGTAATTCTCCTGCTACCCTATGTTTCTGTGGTCTCATGGTGGGGGTTGGCCGTCTCCCATGGTGTCACATTAGTGCTGTCCTGACAGTCTTTTTCCTGCATTTTCTGAAGTATCTCTTGACCTCCCCTCGTAAAACAGAGTTCATAAAACAAAGATTTTCCTCCTGGGTTTGATGTACAACTGTGCCATGTATAATGCCCAAAACTTTAACTGTAGTTGGCTTGCTTATTTATGTATTTTTCTTGCTTCTCAGCACTTTCAGACCATGCTGAAGTCCAAGCTGAATGTCCTGACACTGAAGAAGGAGCCCCTCCCAGCAGTCATCTTCCATGAGCCCGAGGCCATCGAGCTGTGCACCACCACGCCCCTGATGAAGACCAGGACTCACAGTGGCTGTAAGGTATGTGGCATGTGGCTAGCAGGGCTCTCTTGGTGGGACAAACCAAAGGACATGTAGCCTTAGGACACTTGTTTCCCAGTGGTGACTTTTGAAAGGAATGAAAATGTAACATGACTAGTGAGCTTCATTGAGTGACGGTGGGATGAACCCATGTCTGCTGTATTTTTAGCAATCAACCACTCTCCATTGTTTCCAGGTAAAGACATAAGTTCTAGTATGTGTGAATAAAATAGTCCTCTCACTTATATTTGCTGTAGCCCTGTGGAACTTTGGGGCTCCCCAAGAAAAATTCTGTCCTTAGTGATATTTCCTCCCTTTGTATTTGCACTCCAAATAAAACACATCTTAAAAAATAAAAAACAAGTTTCTCAACAGTGTACTTTTCCATTGGGGGTTATTTTGCATTTTTGTTTGGCTTCAGCTCTCAGAATTGATACTAATATCCATGCCTCAGAATCCATTAAAAACATTTTTTTTTCATCTATGTAAACTGTAATGCTGACATTAAAGAAAACCTAGAAGTGGAATGTATAATTTTGGTAGGCTTTTGGGTTCTTTCTTGCATGATATTCTTTTTTACATGAATTGATGAATATAGCAGTCAGTTCAGGAATAACAAAGAAAATATGTTTATGCATATTTTGTCATTAGGTATTTTTTTTTGAGGAGTAAAAAAGGGGCAGAAATTTGTTTTGAGTAGTGAAAAGAAAATAAAACAGAAATGTATGTTTGCATGTGGGTTTCTATTGTAATCTTGTAGACAGACTCCTTATTGCGTTTCTAGGTTAGGGAAGTCAAGGCCCATCAGTCTTTCTTGCCAGAATGTTCCATCCACTCTCCCATTCTTGCATCGCTATGGTCAGATTGGAGCCTGCAGAAATCTTGAGTGATGGCTGTGGGTACACAGAATTCCACACGTGTTCATTCATCCCACAAATACCCAGTGGGTGCTCAGTGTCTGCCCAGCACTGGGGACAGTGGGAGCAACACCCAACAGCATCTTTGTAGGGTTTAACTTCTAGTTGGGGAGGAGGGAGGAGAGAGTTCAAGTAAACAAGCATTGGCTGTTGAGAAAGCCAGTCAGGAATAACTTGTGGAAGAATCTTTCAGGCAGACAGACAGAGAGTGTTAATTCTCAGAGGCGGAGATAGTCTGTGTGTGCTTTGTAATGGAGAGGAATGGGCAGTACAACCCAGAAGTTCAGAAAATTGTGTTCCGTGGTACGGTCAGGCAAGAATCTGGGTATAGAATGAGCCTTGTCATCGCAGTGGCAAAGAGTTTTCACTCTCTTTTAAATACTGTAGGGAACTGTCAGATTTGGGCAAGAGAGTTAGTTATTTGACTCCATCAAAAAAAAAAAAAAAAGATTTTAAATGGTAAGTACGCTAAGGTGAACTTTCAGCTTCCAGAGAGCACTTGCCAGAGGCTCTGTTCCAACAGGAGACGGGGGATCCATAGAGCTGGCCTTCAGTCCCCATGTGTGCAGTGCTTTTGGTGAATTGATGATACAAAGAATTATAAAAATAGTCATTAAATTTGAAAGTGATATGAGATCAAATTGTGTTATACATACTTTAGAGATTTCCCAGGGTCGTTTTGAATTCTGTTCCTATTGGGGAAAATGGTCCCTCAAAAGCAAGATGAAGTCATTAGGGACAAGTGAAAGGAGGAGAGGTTCGTTTGATAAAGGCTGCAGAGTATGTTTAAATGGGAGGGGGAAAATGCAGTTACACAATAAAAGACCTAGCAATATCTTCCATATCCAATCGGGATATGGAAGAAATGTGTGTGTGTGTGTGTGAGAGAGAGACACACACACACAGAGAGAAAGAGAGAGAGAGAGAAAAATATTTGCTAGAGAAAAAGAAATACTGCTCGGAGAATAAAAACCTGTCATTTTCCTTAAAAGGAGCATAAGGTTTGAGATTCATGGAGTAATTTTTTTGTGTGTATTGCATTAGGTTGTGTTTGCTTATTTTACGTCTAAAAGGATGTTGGGAAGAACAGAAGGAATTCAGAAGAGCACACAGAAGAGAGTGAGTTTGCCCTGGCATCAGTGGGTCTAGCTAGACAAAGGGAGATCATCAGTGATTTCACCGGGACACAGGGAAGAACTTTGGCACTCAAGGTGTAAAACGCAGTCCACTGGGCTATAGAAAGTTTGTGAACTCGCCATCCCTAGAAATCTTGAAGATGAGATTCCAGGTGTGGATAATCATGATCTGGAATCAGGGATCTGGGCCAACTCCAGCTTTATGATTCTCTTTGAAGGAAGAAAACACCCAATGTATCCTTCTTCAACTTGTATACTATAATGCCCTTTATACAGTTATATTTTAACTTAAACGCACTGGAGTTACATTCTTTAATTCTCAATGACAATCTCATGTTTGTGTTCAGAGTCACATTCTTTCGATAAGAAACAACAAAAAAGTTCCATGTTTGAGCCTTGAAATTTCTGCTTAGAATGTCCTGCCCTCCCCATTTGGTCCCCCCACCATCCACAGAAACAAAATGCAATGCTTCCTCTCTGATTCTTAGGAGTAACTTGGTTCACAAAATGCCAGCTGCAGAAGGAGGAGCGCTCTCTCGGGCTCACACCTGCCAGGAATAATGAGCACAATGTAGCCCAGGCCCAGCTGCGGGGCCAGTGGACAGGACCCTCCATCTGCACACACTGCTAGGTCTTTTTCCCTAAACAGCTCTCTAGTCCTGCCTGCATAACTGTGGGTTTGGGGAGGGAGAGAGGCAGGAGGGAGCAGAGTAAAGGAAAAGGGAGTTGAAAGTGGGTTATGGTTAGTACCATCGAGGCTCTGGTTCATGTCAGATTTCGCCTTTCCCTCTGATCTGTATTCTCTGTGGGTCCTGATGGGATTGCCCTGCCAGGCTATTCATGTTGTGAGCAGCTGGGTCTTTGTGTGTGTTTTACTCTACTGCTGCCACTTTTTTTTTTTTTTTTCCTGGAGTGGAGTTACTTCACTGAAAAACCCAGTGCATACCATTAGGACGCGCCTGCTCGTGCTCTTGTTGGAGATTTCCAGAGTATCTGATGATGTTTCTGATTTTGCGCAGCAACAACCATGGTTGATCATACCTGGCTTCTCCTGCCTTGCACCACAGAATCCTAGGTGGCTTTGACTTGTTAGCAAACATTTATTTAATTCATAGTCATGGCAGACCTTCTGTGTACATGGAATTGTGGAGAAAGGCATCAAGGCAGACGTTGCAGGTAATTCAATTTGTAGTCAAGTGGAAGGAATCCATAAATCTCCAGGGCTGCTGAAACTTGTGTGTGTATCAGAAAACCCTAGAGGGCGGGTTGCAGGACCTTCTTCCCAGAGATTTTGATGCAGGTGCTCAGCTTAGCAGGCAGAAAGAACCTGCACTTAAAAACTAGACTGCAATTTATATGACTGTGGGGCCCAGGCAGTGCCTGGAGCTTGAGGATCTGAGCTGCAGAGTGATGTGTGAGAAGAGCCACGTAAGTGACCTAAGTGGAGTCACACCTGAGGAGGCGGAGATCGGCCAGGCATTCGCTTATCTAAAGGTCCAAGGCTCAAATTTACCTGGTTTAATTGGATTAGAACTTTGTCTTGGTTCACAAAACCCAGAAATGATTGGGAATCATGTACTAAAAGTATCATAAACAATGAATTTTGGAACACTGAAAAAAATAAAATAAAAAAATAAAATTATCATATAATTTTACCCCTAATATACCTCTTCTTCTAATTTGGTTTTTGAAAAACAAAGAGAGAGAGAGAGAGAGTCCACGATGAAAAGTCAAATTCCTTATAAAACATGCATAGGAAATGAAACACGAAATGTCCATTGAGCTCCTGGATGCCCATGCTCTGTTCCACAGAGATAGTCCCCAGCTTTACGGCATTTATAGTTTCGAATCAAAATAAGTAGTAGCAATGCTGAAACAAGGATGTTGACATGTAATTGGGATCTAACACATGCTATAACATTTATCTTTCATTTAAAACCTTTCACAAAGTTTGTGAATGGTGGTAGTTTGAGTGTAAGGACGCTGATGAGTTGAAGATGGAAGATGAAGTCACATACCTGGGAAGACAAGAGGGGAAAGAAGCAAGAAGGAAAGGCAGGAAAGTCGGCAGTTGCTTATATAGGTCTCCTGTTTGGATCTGAGTCTGATGGCCTTGGCTCTGGTTTACCTGGCTGTCTTTCCTCTTCCCCTGCTCAGCTGGGCACAGCTGGCGTCCTGAGATTGGTCTCAATGTCTCCAGGTCTGGCTATTCTTGACCGCCAGACAGGCTTTGGGAGTTGGTGTGAAGAGGGCTAACTGAGCATATAATATTTATTTCCGCACCCCACCCTACCCCCCCATCCCTGGTTCTGTCATCGCTCAGGATGAAAGTGCCCTTGTGTTCATTCTGCAGCTCAGTGGGTATCAAGCTGCCTCTGTCCCCTCATGCTTCATCGCGGGCCCTACCAGGGCCTCACCTGGGCCTCCTCTCCTACAGAACGCCCCATCTGCCAAATCTCTCCTTCCCCCAAATGAGGCAACCTGGTTTTGCCTCATGTAAAGTCCCATCTGAGACGCTCACTGTCCCGTGAGGGCAGTTTGTGAGGGCAGAAGCCATCAAACAATCTAATTCCCAAGAGAGGACTTGTGATTCATACAGCAGGATGATTTTCCTATTACTCTTCTTGAGGTTCGTGCGTTCAGAAGTAAGTGCAGTAGTCACTAGCTCTCAGGAAGGACGTGGCTGAATCCCAGTTGCATGAGACGACGGAGAGGTTCCTAAGCTGAATGAAGGCTTTGCAGGCAGTCCTCAGATCCTACCATTTTACGCCCATGTAAGATGGCCAGTCTTAGAAGTGAATTCTAGCAGCCCTACTTAGGATGAGGGCTCTTACTTGAATTTAAATGTATTTAAAATTAGTATCACATGTATCTATTTCATACATATTTTTTTGCTTATTAGGTCAGTTTTGTATTTAATTAGACATGTAGTCATGTTTTTTATTTTTATTTTTTTCATTTTAGCCAAAAGCCCCTGCTTTTACCCACTCACATGAGGGAGAAACATCGATTGTACCGTGTTGTCATCCTCATTGAATGCATTTTGCGGCCTTTTCTTGGTGTAGGTGATTTGGGCATGGCATGAGTCCAGTTCTGCCAACTGTGCAGACTCTCTCCTTGCAAGATACATTTCTGCTTTTGATATGAGACAGAATACAAATAAAATAAAGACTAATAACATACGAAGTTAAGATACAAGCATGGAATCCTCATCAGCTCTTTAATCCTTTTGGTTCAAAACAAAGTGTAAATCTCCAGATTTGGAATAGATGGCGTCTAATTCTAATCCATTTTCTCTTTATTCTTTCTCAGACTTTCCTGTAAACAAATCAAAGCACATTTACTCAAAAGGTAAAAGTTAGTGTGAGCTAACATCTGTTGTTTAAGAGACAAGCTTTTATTTTTCTGCAGTTTTTACTCTTCGTCAATTTCCCCTTCCCTTCTTCTCCCTTCCCTCCCTTCCTCCTTAACTTTCTTCTCTCATTTCTTTCTTTATCTGCAAGAATACACTGCATGCTCTCAGGATTTCCCAGATGTTAATAGACGTACAAAGGTAAACAATGGTTTGGGGTCCTTTGGGTTGAAATAACAGAAAATCTAACTGGAATTGACTTAAGTCATTGTTTGTATTTGCTTTGGAGTCTGCAAATTCCAACTGGAGGGAAGAGGGAAGGAGATGCTAGAGAGGCAACAAAGGTGTCCACTACAAAAAAAAAAAAAAAAAAAAAAGGCTTAATGACCTAAGGGCGGACAAATACATTCTGTAGGAAGAGCAGTGGCAGTAGAAACACATGCAAAGCCTCAGGTTGTAGAACGGTGGGGGGATGGGAGGAGAGGAGGTGTACTTTCCTTCTGGGTTACAGCCCAGCTCAGCCCCTTGAATATATATGGGAGATATTCTGGCACAGATGAGATGAGTCTCAGTTTGAGAATTGGCTACTCTCCAGGGTCCCATGTAGACAGTCCTGAGTGACCATCAGCTAGCAGTGGTTTGGCCTTCTGCACGGAGGGGCTTTCGTCTTCCTGGTGGGCGGCGGTGGGGAGCATGTTCTCATTCATTCTAGAAATCTTGAGCCACCCTGTTCAGGCTTTCATTCCAGGTTTCTAATTGGGCAACCCATTCTTCAAGGTAGAGAGAGAAAAGTGGGATTTCAGAAGTCATGAGTTCAAGCTTATGAAATTTGAAGTTTCTATGAGACCACCAGCAGGCATAACCCAAAGGGTACCTTGTTATATGAAGGTGGAATTTCATAGAAGTCTTGTCCCTCAAGGATATTGGGGCTGTGAGAAGAGGAAGGAGCGAAGTAGGCATACCCACTTACACATGGAAGTGTGTACCCACTTCTAATGTTTGAGGACCACAGAGAGAGAGGAGAATCATCAGAAAAGGAACATTATGAGAACCTGAGGAGGGTGTTCCCCACCAGGCACTGAAACTGTCCTCCGTCTTATTCCTGTCATTTCATCCTACACATGGTGCCCACTCTCCTGGCTACCCTGTTCCAGTCTCGGAAGCGTCGAGGGGAGAAAATGGAAACCACTCTGGGATGGCTGAAGCCCTCGTATGTTGTTCTAGAATGGTCTTTGTGTATATGTTTGACATACACACTGCTTATCCCAAAGCTGTGGTGCCTAGCATGGGAGGATACTTTGTGGTTGTAAACTTTTTGGCTGCGAGTCTCCACTTAGGACTTTGAATTCTGTCCTTTGGTTTTCCCACTGATAGCTGTGGTGGCCTCAGCAAAGCTTTTCACCCTTCATGAGCTCACTTTTGTTATTTGATGACTAACATCTTTTCATATGAGGGATTGTTTTCACTTCAGCCAATCGAAGTGTTTAGAGTATAGATTATCCTTTTGCCTGAGTGCTTGTTGAATGGGATTGTAGACTTCTTTATGGGGTCGCTCTACCCTGTGGTGGGTGCAGTAAATCTGTTGGTCCCATTGAGGTATTCTCTGGGGATCTTTGACGCCTTCAAACTATTTATTTACTGATGCCCCACACTGTGAGGGCTATGCCTGAAAAATGGGCACTTTAGGGAATCAGGTGTGGCTTTAAAGCTTAACCTTTGGACTCGTGTCAAAGACTCTATCTTCCTGTATCTCCAAATGTCACTGTCTGTTTTACTTCTTGTCTTCAAAAACTCTTGGGAGATCAGCAAAGATTCATTAGTGAAAAATGGGAAAATAATCTAAGTGCCCAGAAGAGATATTATAATAGTTTGGCTCCACAGCACTATGGAAAACATGCAGTCATTAAAAATTATGTTGTGGAAATTATACTGGTGTGGAAAATGTTCATCATGTATTAAATGAAATAAAAACCTGGTTGCAAAATGCTAGTAGGATTTTATTTTTGTGAAATACTGGAATATGAGCAGAAGTGATCCCTGAATAGCAGGATTATGGGTAAAACTTGTGATTTTCTTCTTCTTCTTTTTTTTTTTTTTTTTTGCTTTTTTGTATTTTCTAAATTGTCAACAATGAACAAATACTACATTGGTAATTTGCTTTTAATAAGACATTTTAAAGAGGAAATGTTTCTTTGGATGAAAGTTTACATGAAGAAACTCCATTCTAATTGGATCCTTTTGGGAAACAGCTTCTTCTAAGTCACCCTGACTTAGACATTTGTTTCTTCTCTTCACTCAAATTGGAATTTCCATAGCTTCAGGGAAAGTGACATTTTCCCATCTAGCTTGCGACATGGTCGGTGTCAGACGGGTCTGGTGTTTTCAGCCTAATAATTGTGAACCTACTCGAATGCATTTGCAGGGATGATGTGGTAGGCTGCTTAGTGGCAACCTCAGTGGTTAAATGGAAATTTATTCTCCACACATTTGGGGGCCAGAAGTCCAAGATAGGTATCGCTGGGCAGAAGTCAGGTGTCCAGGAGTTTCTTTGGAGGTGGTAGAAGAAAATCGGCTCCTTGCCTCTTGAAATTTATGGTGCTGCAGGCAGCCCTTGGCTTGTGACCCTATCACTCCAGTGTCTGCCTGTGTAATCATACTACCCCCTTCTCTTCCACCCGTTTCTAACCCCCTTTTGCTTTTCTCTTGTAAAGAAACTTGTGGTTGGATTTATTTATTTATTTAAGATTTTATTTATTTATTTGATGGACAGAGATCACGAGTAGAGAGGCAGGCAGGACCCTGAGATCATGACCTGAACCGAAGGCAGATGCTTAACCCACTGAGCCACCCAGGCGCCCCACTTGTGGTTGGATTTTGTACCCCTGTGATAATCCAGGATTGTCTCCCCAGCTCAAGATTTTTAATCAAATCAGCAAAGACCCTTTTCCTTGTAAGGTAATATGTCAGGTTCCAGGGAAGAGGACCTACTATTTTGGGGTGGTCTTACTCTGCCCATTACAGATAGTTTCTTTATAAATGAGGGACTCTAGTGCTTGCTTCGGCAGCACATATACTAAAATTGGAACGATACAGGGAAGATTAGCACGGCCCCTACGCAAGGATGACATGCAAATTCGTGAAGCTTTCCATATTAAAAAAAAAAAGAGGAATTCTAGAGATGCCAAAATTCCTAAGCAAAATGAAAAATAACGGTCCCAGTTAATCAGTTGTTTAGGTTATGTTATTTCTTAAGCCCAAGAAAATGCTTTCATTGGAATTCAAAAAGCCACTTTAAAATACAGAAGAATGAGGAGCATTGGTCTGTGGAAGTATCTTGATCCTATGTTGAGCCAAATTTTTTTGTTTTATTTTACTTTATCAAAATTTCTGAAAAGAGCTATTATAAAATCTTGAATGGAGTTTATATTTTTCTAGGAATGCATCCATTTCCTCTAGGTTGCTTAACTTATTGGCATATAACTGTTGATAATAGCTTCTGATGATTGTTTCTACTTCCTTGGTGTTAGTTGTGATCTCTCCCTTTTCATTCATAATTTTATTAATTTGAGCTTTCTCTCTTTTCTTTTGGATTAGTGTGGCCAATGGTTTATCGA
>PISX010017829.1:0-42296 GCA_004024625.1 Mellivora capensis | reverse complement strand
GAGATTATGCTGAGTGAAATAAGTCAAGCAGAGAGAGTCAATTATCATATGGTTTCACTTATTTGTGGAGCATAACAAATAACACGGAGGACATGGGGAGATGGAGAGGAGAAGGGAGTTGAGGGAAATTGGGGGGGAGATGAACCATGAGAGACTATGGACTCTGAAAAACAACCTGAGGGTTTTGAAGGGGCGGAGGCTGGGAGGTTGGGGGAGCCAGGTGGTGGGTATTGTGGAGGGCACGCATTGCATGGAGCACTGGGTGTGGTGTAAAACTATGAACTCTGTTACGCTGAAAAGAAATTAAAAAAAAAAAAAGCTTAACCTTTTCAGTAACTTCAAACACACTATCAATACCATATTTTTAAAGAGTAACTAAAAGTAAACAATCCTTTTGAAAATAAAAACCAAAGTCTGGAATTGACAATGCTTAGTTATATATGCCTGAAATCTAGGATGAGATGCAATGATTTTCCATATAAAAAACATTATGACATATTTATTTTTCTAATTTTTACTTTATTCCTACATTACAAAAGGCGTTTCTTCTTTCAGAAATTAGAATTATATACTCTTATTTATATCATTCATTCCCATGACTTCAGTTCTTGAAGGGAAAACAAAAACCTATACAGGCCTACTATGTGTCAGTCACTGTGCTATTTCATATAATCTTCAAAAGGTTTCAATGGAAATCAATAAATGTAATCATATCAATAAAAAGATTTTAAAAATCACATGATCATCTCAATAGATACAGAAAAAAGCATCTGACAAAATACAAGACCATTTTATAATTAAAAACCTTAACACATAGGTAAAGAAGGAACATACCTCAATATAAAAAAGGCCATATCTGATATACCCATAGCTAATATAATCAATGGAGAAAAATGGAAAGAGTTTCCTCTGAGATCAGGAAAAAGACAAGATGTGGTGTATATACAGATGGAATATTATTTAGCCACGAGAAAGGAGACCATCCTGCCTTTTGCAACAACATGTATGAGCCTATTATGGTAAGTGAGTTACGTCAGACAGACAAAGACAAGTAATGTATGATATCACTTATATGTTAAATCTAAAAAATTCAAACCTGTAAAAAAACAAAACAAAACAGAATAAAATGGTGGATACCAGGGGGTTGGGGTAGAGAGATAAGATTGATGGGGTGTAAGCATACAAACTTTAAACCAGTAAATAAGCCACAGAAATCTAATGGATAGTATAATGAAAACAGACAATGATATTGTAGTATAATGATGTAATATGAAAGTATTGCTTCAAGGGCAATCATATTATAATACATATACATACCATGGTAACAGGCTGTACACCTTAAATTTATAAAGTGTAACGTCAAATTTATAAAATAAAAAAAGTTTCAAAGAGGCTTAATTTGCTCAAAATTACATATTTAATAAATGAGTGAGTCAAGAATTAGAACAGGTCTGTCTGCTCTTCTCATTGTACTATAATGACTTTAAAAAACTGTGTGGAAATAACTGGTATAATACAAATCTAATTCTATGAGCACTTCTAAATATAAGGCATGGTTAATTTTTTTAGTTAAAATTTAATTATTAAGTCAGAAAGTCATAAATGAAATGCTCTTACAAAATAAGTATGAGATAGTAAATAATTTGGGGTGAAACTGCCAGGCTATTATAAAGATTGTGAAGTTGATTGTTTTCTTTCAGGAATATGAAATGCTCAATACTTAAGTACATGCCATGATTTTGGCTGCCTCAACTTGAGAGACTCATCATTTAAGTCTGAGGCCAACAGCTGATTTCACTGCTTTAACACATACATCTCTATACTAAAAATGCTAACACTTCTGATAAAATGCAGACTTCCACTGCTGAGTTCACAAATTTGTCCCAAAGGAGCTTTATGCCATGTCCTGATTTAATCCTGTTAAAAGTAGGTTTTAAATGCACTTTTTATATATCACATTCTGATAGATGAAGTGGTATCATTGCCCTACTAATTAGGATGCCCGTACTATGCTAAAGAATACCGCAAATACAATTCAAAATTAATAATTGCAGGCTTTGTTGAATAACAAACTGAAGCACCCCGGAGGTGTGACCTGGTTTGGGAACGATCTCTGAGATTTCTACTCCCCCACATCTGTGAAAATTAGGCATATAATGAAACTGTTGCACTTACTCTCCTGGGTGAACTGTAAACTGGACCAATGTATGACCTTTTATCAGCCTATTAATGAAGAGGCTTGTTCTTTTTTCTCACATGATAGGTGAATTAAACAATAGCAGTGGTAAGTAAGTTCAGGTAGAGATGAGGAACAAAAATTGTATCCCTTAAAAATCATCGTCATGATCTATACCAATGCTCAGGCAACTGAATTCAGTCCCAAACAGAAACAACTGTGTATAAACAAGAATCACAGAAATAATATGCCAGGATTTTTCTGGATTAGAAATGATTAAGAAGGGCGCCTGGGTGGCTCAGTGGGTTAAGCCGCTGCCTTTGGCTCAGGTCATGATCCCAGAGTCCTGGGATCGAGTCCCGCATCGGGCTCTCTGCTCAGCAGGGAGCCTGCTTCCCTCTTTCTCTCTCTGCCTGCCTCTCTGTCTACTGTGATCTCTGTCTGTCAAATAAATAAATAAAATCTTAAAAAAAATTAAAAAAAAAGAAATGATTAAGAATGTATGTATAAGATATATAAGAAATTTATGATCTATGTAAGAGATTTCAAAAACATTTGTATTATAGGTATATTTTTTACTAGTAAGTCTCTGTCCTTCATTAAGAAGGCACACTACACATAAAAACATGTAGGTTCTCAGCATTCTTCAAATTGTTTTGATGATGAAAAGACACTTACATACATATTTTATAGGCAATAAAAAATAAATACACCAAACAGAAGAAATTCATATAATCAGGAAAACAGAAATACAGTACTCTCTCGAAATTTTTCTCTTATATCAGTTCTATATGGCAGTTTTGAAACAGGAGAAATATTTCCAACATCACAACACAAAATCAGAATCAAAGAATATTATAGAGTAAAGATCTATTACAGCCATTTAACCACACTATGATGGTGAGAATTTATCCTCCAAAACTGGAATTCTTTTTTAAAAGATTTTTATTTATTTATTTGAGAGAGTGAAAGCATACAAGCAAGGAAAAGGGGCAGAGGAAGAGGGAGAAGCAGACTCCCCCTGAGCAGGGAGGCCCATGCAGGACTCGACCCCAGGACCCTGGGATCATGACCTGAGACGAAGGCAGATGCTTAACTGAGTGCGCCACCCAGGCACCCCTGGGATTCTGTTTTTTAAAACAGACATTAGTAGTGATTTTCTAGGCCCAATATTAATCATTATCAACATTTACAATCTCTCTTTTGTTGCTAGATATTTTTAAGTAGGCATTAGGTTATTGTATTTTTATTTAAGGCAATGGTCCTCAAACTTCAGCATGTATCAGCATCACATGGAAAGCTTGTTAAAACACAGATTCCCGGCCAAAGGAAAGTTGAAATGTTGTACTTTTAAAATCTCAATAGTTTTTAAATATTGAAATTTTAAAATTTTAAAAATTTTAAAACCTCAAATTTTTATTTTAAAATACAGAATTTAAATTCATTTTATCTCAATGAGACTTTTTTTTTTAGTGGACTCTTGAGTTACTTAGGATGTTTTAAAATCTGCAAACTATTTGGTTTTCTTTATTTATACTGGGGTCTAATTTAGTTTCATTCTGATTAAAGAATATAGTATAAATGACTGTTTTTGATATGTTCAGATTTGCCTTATTTATTACTTGTTTCTTTTTTTAAAATAAGTTTATTTATTTATTTTTAGTAAATGCTACCCCCAACATGGGGCTTGAACTCACGACCCCGAGATCAAGAGTCACAAGCTCTTCTGACTGAGCCAGCCAGGTTCCCCCAGATTTGCCTTATTAACCAGTATATGGCCAACTTCGTAAATGTTTAATCCATGCTTGAAAAGAATATTTATTCCCTACTTCTTGAGTTGGGGGTCTTGTATATACTCACCAGACCAAATCTGGTAGCTTGTTTTTGTTTTAATATATCTCCCATCATGGTAACAGGATTCAAAGTTTATCCCTGCTATCATGTCAGTGCTTGCTTCCTATATTTTGAGATTATCCTATCAGATGTATAAAAATCAGATGTAACTGTCTGATGCAAAGCAGACACAGACAGAATGCTCTAAAGAAGGGACCTAACAGTTTCAGGATGTAAATATAGGAATAAAACAAATCAAATAATCCATAAATGTAACATATATTTTTACCAAAAGACTCAGGCGTCCTGGGGGGTCAAGGGGGGGAAAGGGGAAGAAGATGTGCATGATGGACTAGTATTCAAGAAGCTACATTCTTATGCAATTAAGGTATTGTGCTATTAATTAAATTCAAAGAAGTGCTTGAGGAATTCTAGGTGTAAAATGAAGATAATATCAATCTTTCTCTTCTTTTCACAAGATACGAAAGGATTTCCACATGGCCAAGATATGAGAAAAATTTTTTTCTTTTTGTCTAAATGAGATCTTCAAAATATTTTAATGGATTTTATCTTTACAGCTCATCACTTTAACCCAAGCACTTAATATACTGCTAAATAGTAGATGCTCAATAAATATATGACTTGATGAATATTGCCAAGAAGCCAAGAGATAAAAATATACATTATAACCCAGATTTAGAGAAGCCTAGAAATCAAGAGATTTATAGAGAACACTTTAATGATTAAAATTTAAGTCTTGAATAATTTTGTTTAGTGAAAGTACTCTTGGACCAGGTTCTTCTTGTCTAAAGATCCTTTGGGGCCTGGAAGCTAAGCAAAGATACTCAGACTACTTTTCTCAAGGGATTGGATGTGGAACAATATTACTTTTGCAAGGAAAGTTCAGTGAAAGCCACTACCTTCCCAAGAAAGTGCTCTCAAAAATGGTCAGAAAATCTCATTATCCTTGGCATGACCTACAAGATCCTTCACCAAATGGTCCCAGCCTATTTCCCAATCAGCTTCTACTCTATCCATATCCTTTACTCTCCAAACACTAAGAACTGAGTTCCATTTGGTTAAACACATCACACTCTTTCATTATTGTTCAGTGTTTTTCACTTTTTAAATGCTACCTTTATGAGAATTCTTTCTTAACTCTAGATAGTCGGTTGCTGTTGTAGAAATCATATTTTTGCACAAACTATATTATTTTGTAACCATGTGTTTTACCTTTGCATTCTTGAAACTCAGTTCAGTGCCAATGAATGTTTACTAAATCAAGCCTTTATCAAACTGTTCTCAATTTTTCAAAAAAGGAAAGAAAATGCTGGTAAGAAAATAAGCTATAGTAGCTGAAAACATGTGTAGCTTCAAAATAGCAAAATGGCACTTATTTATACTGATGTCTGTCAACATACAACAAACACACTACCCTAGGAATTTAGTATAATAATATGTTGTAACAGATCTCTACTCAAAAGCTTTTGGGTATAGAAAATAAAGAACTGGAAAACATTTATTAGAATACGATACCTTCTATAGCATTATCTGTTAATGAAATGGCTATAATCAAATCATAATGAATTGCTAAGAAGTATTATGGCAGAGAGGTTAAAGGAATAGATTCTGAAGCCAGCCTGTCTGGGTTTGAATCCTGGCACTACCCAATTAACTAGCTATGAGGCTAAGGCAAGCATCTTAATTTCTCTGTGTCTCAGCTAATTCACCTAAAAATAGTACTGATAGCGGTACCATCATTATAAACCACAGGGCTGGTGTCAAGATTAAATGCGTTAACAGATGCCAAACACTTGGAACAGTACATATCCCATGGTAGGTATCATATTGTATTTGTGTAAAATATACAATGAAGTTGTTATCCTTATACTCCAACAGATATTAGTATTTACCAATAGCACTTTTTTTAAATTTAAAGAGTTTATTTATTTCTCTATTTATTTGAGGTGGAAAGTCAGAGAGAGTAAGCAGTGTGGGGAGGACTAGAGGAAGAGGGTCAAGCAGACTCCACACTGAGCACAGAGTGTGAAGCAGGGCTAAATCTCACGACCCTGAGATCATGACCTGAGCCGAAATGCAGAGTCGACTGCTTATCTGACTGAGCTGCCTAGGCACCCGACCGTAGTTCTTTTTAATATAAAAGTACATGTATGTACTTTATAAAACTATGTATGATAGAATTTATACATTTTTAACCTATTTCCAAGTTTTTAGTCATGAATCCTTTCTTGTTGCAAAATTTCTTTAGAGAAACAGACACTCAAGTATATATAATGTGGTTTCTTTGATACTTCTGAGAAACTGTACAGACTCTAATATGGGCCTACTTTAAACTGAAAAAGATAATTGTTTATATATATGCTTTTAGAGTTCTTAGATATGCTCTAACTCAACTACAAATTTAGCTCTGTATTTCATACTTGCTCTATCTACATTCAGAGTATTATAAAATACAAATTGTTCAACTGTCTTGTAACTTCCTCCATGATGCCTTAGTCTACTATCCTAGTCAACATTAATTCCTTCTCTTAGATCTGAAAGGACTGTATACTTCTCTAGGATGGCCAGTTGGATATGTATGTGTCTTTCTTTTGCATCAGGCTGCCAACTACTTGAGGTCATTTTCTTACTGATATGGTTATTCTGTAGTATCAGACATGGTTCATTAGCTCCTAAATAACTGTTTATTGAACTAAGCTGAAAATTAACATGCAAAATAATTACTCTGAGGAATAGCAATGTATTAAAGATTTAATTTTATTCTGTTACTTAAATATTTTAAGAACATCTATGACAATAGAGGCTATTCTGAGATTTATCAGTGTCTCACAAAATTACATTAATTAGCACATTCCATTCTAGTCCTATGAATATTATATTCCAAATATAAAATCTGTCATAACTCCTCAAAACTTCTAATATCAAGATTATATTAATATAATGTATTTTTATGTCTGAACACAAATGTAAATATGCCTGAGTGAGTCCTTCCCCTATCAAAAAATTTATTTAAGGTATGTTTCAATATTTAGGTTTGTATACTTTAGAAATTTCACTGTATAACACATACTTAAGAGCAATCATTATGAATTTTGAATTTTCACAGTAATCACATGCCAAATCAAATAAAAATCTTCAAAATTATACCCACCACAAATCCTATATGTCCTCATATACAACAAATTTAGATACAGAGGGAACATTTTCTCCCGTTTGGATGAGTTATTTTCCTTCATTTTTTTTAATAGTATGTACCTACTATTATATCAACACAAAACGATGACAACAGTATTCTTATTTTACCTTGCATGACCTTGGAATTTAAAAATGTTAAAAATAATACTTAAAAATATTAAAAGTTATAATAGTACTTACTATTATATCAACACAAAACAATGACAATGACAAGAGTATTCTTATTTCGCCTTGTGCCACCATTTTGAAAGCATGACCTTAGAATTTAAAAATATTAAAACTTAACACCTAAAAGCGAAACAGCTGACTGCTTAGGTAGTGTTAGAAGAGAAAACAACAACATAAAAAAAAAAAGCAAGACTTTTCACTTCAAACACTTGAAACACAAATTTTAAAAGTACGTATTTTAATAGTGTTATTTCTTACTATAAATCAGTAGTTCCAACTGCACTTTTACATATAACAATATAATTTTCATTTCAAATGCATGTGTGGCACAAATTTGAAAATGTTTTTGACTTATGATAAAACATAACCTCATTGAAGAAAAACATCAATGTATTTTATCATAAAAGGCTAAGTTTGAGACATTAAAAAAATTTTTTTAATAAAATCTTCTGCCTGATTTCATACTACCTATTTTCAGCATTTTGAACTTTTCTCTAGAACACATTATCACCTTATAAAATCTGGAAGAGCATAATTGTCAAAACTATTTATTTATTGTATTGTGTTCAAGGCGATGCCTTGAGAGATTAGGTGAGTATAAGCATTTATATTTTTACTAGTAATATTTCAGTCCTGAAAATTTTGTAAACCAAATTACAACAAGAAAAAAAAATCAACCTTTATAGACTTAAATTTTTAGATTCTTCTCCTTTGTGAATTTCTTATCGGTATAATCTAGGCATAGCAAATGGGAGCTGAGTGGACAGCCTACTCCAAATAAAATACACTGTGGTAAATACACAGCACCTGAATTTCGCTAGATGGCGCAACAAGAATAATTTATCTTTCTGCTTCTCCTACCGTCTGTTGGAATGTTAACAAATGGAATGACAGAGGACAAAGTACTCAACATCAGTGTTTACAGGATTCTCACCTAAACTAGAATATTATTTATTTGTAGTGTATTTTAACTCCTTTAAAATAATAAAATAATTTAGCATAGAGAAAACTTTATCACAATAGATAATTTCCTATTTTTCTACTGGCTATTTTGAAATAGTGCTAGGCTTTTAGGGAAGGCACTGGGTAAAAATGAAGTAAATAAACTGGCACTACTTTTGAAAAACGCTTTCTGAAAATATCATCTAGAAGTGAAACTGTTAACAAATTTTTTCTTACTGCTATGAAAGTTTAATATATAATTTTGTAATACACAATAGTTAGAAGTTCTCATACTAAGATTTTTAAGCATCCAAGAGTTGAATGGGAACAATCTATCAGACGAACTGCATTCTTGGTTAGCCATGATCTAATTTGTGATCTGGGAAGCAGTTTCCTAGTCAAGTGACAGAGCTGGATTTGATTAGTTTAAAGATCCTTCAAGTTTCAGAAAAACCATTCTTGACACTCTAAAAATGAATGAAAATAAAATCTGCTAAAAGATAACTTTATTTTATTAAATGACTCTCTAAGAATAAAGTTTAAGTGTACATTCTGCTTTAACAGGGTCAAACCAAGGATCAAAATCTGGATAATCTTAACAGATACTAGAGCTAACAGTAGGTGGAGAATATGAGTAAGGTCATTAATCCATCTGGCAAAAACTATATCTAGAGATGTATTTGTTTTTTCTTTTTGGATAGGGTAATTTTTAGAATATCTTTTAAATATTAGATGTCAGAAAGTTTTAAATTTCAAACTATCGTGATTCAGTCTAGGTTTTATAAATGTAGTACTGTAACTGTGATACATTCAGAGCTTCCTAATCATTGGGCTGCAAATAAGTTATAGGTATGCTAAAATATTGATCCTCTTAGCCCTCAGGGCAACCAGACAGGGTCTGAGGAGGCTGGAGTTCCAGAGCCAGTAGCCTGTAGACAAGAGTGTTCAGCCTACTGCGCCAAGCACATATAATCCTTCTGCACATCACAGTATGAGAAAGACTGAGAAGCAATGTACTATACTATCTCTGTTTTATTGTTATTTTACCTCTAATCTGTTACCTGAGAGACCTCAAGAAAACACTAAAATATCTCCTTTAAACTTTCTCCACAGTTAACTTGGTGAGCCTCATATGAAGTTTTCAATAATTACACAATTTCTAGCTGAAATTAATTTCACAAAACAATATGAATACTGATGACTAATAATTAAGAGGGTATTTTAACACAGGGAAAAAAATGTATAGTTCCTCTGTTAAATAAGCTAATTTATCTAAAACCTATTTAATAGTAAACAAACACATCATTATGTATGTCATACCCTATGTTCTTGGCTCATCAATTTTAATACTGAATTAAATTGCTAAAGATTTTTTTGGGAGATCTTTTTTCTATGCTTCTAATATACAGGACTAAATATAACCTGTAAGAATAAAGATTTGTAATAATTTCAAAAGTTATTAAATTAATTTTTGAAGCACCATATAAACATGTTTATCCAGATTGGATTTTTGGTGTTAGTTTGAAAATGTATTTGGTAAGTAACCAGAGTGTATATACACAGACTCTCACTTTGTGTGTGAGTGTGTGTGTGTGTTGTGTATTATTTCTAGGAAAATGCTTTTATTTTATTCCTAGGATTAGGCCGAAGTCACTGGTACAAATGATGTAAAGGAAATAATGCTGGAAATTATAAAATACCTGATATGCAATATCTTACTCTAGTATATATTTTATGGATAATAACAAGAAATCTAGAAGTAGCATGTGCAAAAATCGTGTTAATCTAAAATTGTCACAAAAGGCATCAGTTCTGCAAAACTATGAAAGCTAATCTCAATTCAAAATGAGTTAAATATTAAAACAAACTTCTCTAGAGGAAGAGACTGCAGATAGCTTTGTCAGTGTAATCAGAAAGATTAACATTCTAGTCATAGATCTTTAAGGAAAAAAAAGTACACCAAGGAGGGACAATGGCTGCTGGGAAGCAAAGGTAAAAATTGACAGATAAAATTCAGTAATAGCAATCAAGGCAAACCTCCCCAAAGACTCTCTTATGTCCTGGTTACTGCCTACTGTATTAAGACTGCCTTTCTCATCACTTAATGCTTATTTTCATCACTTTGCTTAAAATATTGATAATCAATTAGGGCTACGTCTGTTTTGCCACAGAATCTGTGTCACAGTCTATCAGACTGTCAGGGCCAATTCAATCCTCATTCAAAGTTAATTTTTTCTTCATAAATCTGCCTTTGGAGGAGTCATTAGGCGCAGAACATAGCCGGAGGTGCAATCACCTATTCTCTTTCATTAGTGGCAGGCAGAGAAGGTGAGGGAGATTATTAGAACTTTGGAATGATCACAAAGCAGCGTGCTGCCTGTCAGATCCCCCCAACATTTAATTCATCTAGCCAACTCACTAGCACTCTTTGCCAACAGTTTTAAATGGACATTATTCATGAACATCTGTGACATGCTGAATATTCTGAACTGAAATGATGAAAAAGCAATGCCCCTTTTGACTTTAAAATTAATTCTATGGTCAAAACAATTAAGAATATAACAAACATGTTTTGTGATGTTATTTTTAGTCACCTAAGAAACATTTCAGAAGAGAACAATTTACTAAAGCTAATAACACTCAAATATAGGGGGAAATTAATATATAACATAAAAGTTCTTAGTGTTAAGCAATTCTTTAAAGCCTATTTTACCTACATTAGGGATGACCAAGATTTTTTCCCCAAAGGTGGTTTTACAGTTCATAATAAAGTTTAAATTTCTATTTAATGTGAATATCTTTGAGGCAACATACCACAAAACAGAAGTATTCAGAAGAATTTAATATAGGGCTGATTTGGATAAAAATATTTTATTTGAAATTTTCATGGCCACCATTTTTTAAATACTCCAAACGCCTTAGCAGTAAGAGGTGTATTGGGGGTAGAATGTTGATAGAGATGCTCAGTGTAATAAAAGAAATGAGCCAAATAACTAAGTAAAAAGAAAACTTTTAGACAACTCATTTTCATTTAAAAAGCTACTATTAATTTAATTTTTTCAATGAAAAGAAAATCTGGGTTGTTTAAAATACCTTGTTCTTTGGAGGTCCCGCCTTTTATAATATGGAATAGAGAAACAGTGTCAGTTGCTACCATAAGGACTAAAGACACGCCTTGCTAGACATACTTTTTTGTGGAGATTTATCTGTAAATTATTTAAACATTTCCTCACTATATTAATACCAAGTTGATGACACAAGGTTTTATCAAACTCACAATGTTCTAGCACATAAAATAATTTTTATTAGCTATTAGCCTCAGGAAATAACTGGAGCAGCATTTCCCAAACTGGGTTCCACACAATGAGGTGCAGGAATATTCAGTCAAATATTTCGGAAAATAGTTGGCCGAACAAAATTAAACTGTATCTTTACTGCAGAACTCATCAGAATCTCTAATATGCTTTTGTCTCTCTATGGGGCACATACAATGCGGTGATTCCCGAACTTACTTGATTGTGGAACCATTTTTGGACACCACCAGGATATCAACAAGATGTCTTCCTAACCTTCCCAGGCTAACTATTTCTATTCTGTCCACACCGGATCTGATATTCTACACTTTACTTATTTATTTAAAAAATATCTATTGAGCATATATTATATACCAGGCATTTTGAGAACTGATAAGGTTACAACAGTGAACAAGACACTGATCTTAAGCTGCTCAGAGGCTAATATAGAATTTAATTTATTTACTTGGAGGTCTGTCTTCCCACTGTGAGTAATTTGAGAATATGGAATGTACCATACCTATCTATCTATCTATCTATCTATCTCCCAGGGCCTAGCAACTGCTAAACAGTAGAAGCTCAAGAAATACTTGTCAAGGGGACCTGGATGGCTCAGTGGGTTAAAGCCTCTGCCTTCGGCTCAGGTCATGGTCCTGGGGTCCTGGGATCGAGCCCCACATCAGGCTCTCTGCTCAGGAGGGAGCCTGCTTCCCCCTTTCTCTGCCTGCCTCTCTGCCTACTTGTGATCTCTCTCTCCCTGTCAAATAAATAAATAAAAAAAATATTTTTAAAAAAAAAGAAAAAGAAAAAGAAATACTTGTTAAAGTGAAGTAGAATTTCCCTTTTCCTACCTAAATGGTTCCAATGAACTCACACGGGTCCAAATACCAGTTTATCTCCCCCCGTCCCCAGCTTCCTTCTAAGGTTAGTATACACCCTAACAAATAATATATATTATGTAATATAAAGCTGGAGAGAAGCTAAATATAAGGAAAAACACAAACACAAAGCAAGACTGGCAAAGTAGCTCCAGTGTAATGATTGTGGCCACCTCGTTATCTGAGCTGAGGACTCTGCTGCTAATATTGTTCGGAGGGAAAAGTATCATGATCAGTTACAAATGACTGCTATCCCCACTTTTAGAGTTTTTCCATTTTGGAAAGATTCATAATGCAAGAGTCTGAATAATAGTAACTACTGCCACTGCAGTGCGCCCACTGCTGCTCCCTCCACCAACACCATGACGGCTGCATGAACAGGGACTCTTCTATGCAGGGAACTGGATACTTCTACAACTGTTAGAAACGTGAAAACATGGGCTCCGGGCTAGCCCTCCCCGATGACACCCTGATCACCACTGTAGAATGAGCTGGCCGGGGAGCTGCTCCCTTTACCACAGGCAGGATGGTGAGAAATCCGGAAGCTGTCACTTGAACTGAAGAGTTCAAGAATGCCCTACTATACTTCACACCAGGAAGCCACCACCGCACGGGCCTCTCAATCTGCACAAAGTTGGTGACTAGATACAGGAACACAGCTGGAGAACTCCAGGTCTCCACAGGTGCACCTGCTAACAGCAACCGCTGAAGCAGCAGGAAGAGAGCCTCCACGTCATTTCCACTTTCAAAATTCCATATGAATACATCTAATTGGCGGAATCTAATTCATATCCAGATTCTTAGATGTAAGCATTCTAGAACATGCAAGTTTTTGCTTTCTAGCCTTTGTTGTCAGAAAGCAGACTAGAAAATAGGATAAATGTTATGTGCCAGTTCAACATTTACTGAACCTTTGATCTGCACTGCGCATCCTTCTAAACGTCTTATGTGTATTAATTTATTCAGTGCTCAACAACCCTATGTGGTTTATTTACTTGTAGTGAAGGGAACTGAGGCACAGAGAGGTGTAACACGCTGCTTGGGGTCATACAGTTATCCAGTGATACAGCCAGGATTCAAAGCCAGGTCTTTTGACCCTAAAAGAGGTGCTTCCCTAGTACTCAGTTTCCTTAGGGGAGTAACTTTACCTCTTTAATAGATTAATGATGAGGATGACATTAATTTATTTTCTACTCAGTTCTGCTTTTTGTACTGATCAAACAGCTATGTATTATCACTTCGAATTTGTATAATGAGATGGCATTTCGAAGAAATCAGTAGGCTAAAGGTGGCTAGAACAATCTGGTTGAAGGTTTATTAGACTTATATATATGCAACACTGAGAGTGGAAGCCTGACTCCCTTCCTAGAGGATCGCAGAATACAAAATATTCCCATGCTAGTTAGAGTGAAAAAAAGACTTGAAATATAATGTTCCAAATGGGAGATGATGTTAAATGCTTCCATATCTGTGGTTTCATAGAGAGAAATACAGCAGTGTATTTCAAGAACCAAAAATAGTTCACACTCTTCGATACAATAATTTCACTTCTGAAAATGAATCAAAGAAGTTTAAAATGAAAAAAAAAGTATGCAGGAAGATATTCACTGAACAATATTTTAATAGAAAAAAGTAATAATATAAAATATTCATCTAGGCAAGTGGCTAATGTTATGCTTTCTGAACAAATATAATGCCAATAAAATTATGCTAACTGAAATTATGTAAAAGGATGGGAAAATTATTCTGATAGAAATGTAGATACAAAAAGGCAGAATAAGGAATTCATTTATGTGATATAAATATGGATAAGAAAAACAGAAGAAGCAAAAAATCACTTATTATATATTATAAGTTTCCAAATGCAATTTGATCTCTTTCTCAACCCCATATTTTTCACTGATCTGACTGGTGTTTCATACAGTAGTAATACAGATATTTTAATATTTGGTCAAGCCAAATCTACCTCATTATTGTGACTTTAAATTTTGGGGGCTATATGTATGGGATTATTCCACTAGATCAACTTTTTGTTTTGTTCTAGATAAATCAGTTTTGTTAAATTCCACCCCCCTCAAAACTGAAACTACAAATAAACAACATAACCTGTTGGAATTCTGAATAACTGCTAAAGTAACGCATTAATTTGGAGACCATGGAAATCTTCACAGTATTGAATCTTCCCATCTAATGGCATAGGGTATGTTTTCATTTATTTAAATTACTTGTGTCTTTCAGTAAAGGTCTGTAGCCATTCATCTATGTTCTGACATTTCATTCTTGCCCCCTTTCCATTCCAACTCCCCACTTTAAAGACTTTCTTTGAGCGAGTTACTACTGAGTCTCATTCTTCAGCACCTATTCATTCATCAGTCCATTCTAATACAGCTTCTAACTTTATTAGTCAAACAGAATTACTCTTCAATGATTTCTACATTGCTAAATTCATTGGATAGTTTTATTTAAAATAAAAGTAATAAGGTGCACCTGGCTGGGTCAGTCAGTAGAGCACGCAACTCTTGATCTCTGGGTTGTGAGTTCAAGTTTCCCACTGGGTATAGAGATTACTTAAAAAATACTATCTTTAAAAACAAACAGGTGTGCCTGGGTGGCTCAGTGGGTTAAGTCTCTGCCTTCGGCTCAGGTCATGATCTCAGGGTCCTGGGATCAAGCCCCAGAGCATTGGGCTCTCTGCTTAGCAGGGAGCCTGCTTCCCCCTCTCTCTATGCCTGCCTCTCTGCCTACTTGCGATCTCTGTCAAATAAACGGGTAAAATATTAAAATAAACAAAAAAACCCCACAAATAAATGTAATAAGAAATATTTCAAACCTATAAAAATGAATAGATACTACAATTCAAATTAACAGATGTTAATACTTCATCATACCTGTTTCCTATAGTCTTGCTATCATCTAGTATTATAGGACTTCTTAACTTGTGACAACCTCAGTGGTCTGAAAGACATCTCCTTTTTTATGTACATGTAGTTCTCTGATTAGTTCTCTGATTTCTAGAGAGATTAGCTCTTCAAAAATTGGCCACTAGAGTCATTCTCCTCAGAACTGCCTCTATTCTTAGCCCACTTTGTTTTAATACTGTTTTTCTTTTTCTCCTTGATTTCTAGGATTTGGAAAGCTGCTTTATATAGTTTAGATGTTAGTCATTTGCCAGTTATACATATTTGCAAGTATGCGCTCCCAGTATGTGGCAAATTTTGATTTTATTGCATATTTTTTCGGAGGTATCTAATTTTACTGTATTTTTTTTTCTAAAGATTTTATTTATTTATTGACAGACAGAGATCACAAGTAGGCAGAGAGGCAGGCAGAGAGAGAGAGGAGGAAGCAGGCTTTCCGCAGAGCAGAGAGCCCAATGCGGGGCTCGATCCCAGGACCCCGGGACCATGACCTGAGCTGAAGGCAGAGGCTCCAACCCACTGAGCCACCCAGGCGCCCCAATTTTACTGTATTTTTAAAATAAAGATGTTATTTATTTATTTATTTAAGGGGGAGGGAGAGAAAGCACAAGTTGGGGGAGAAGCAGACTCCCCGCTGAGCAGGGGATCAGGACCTGAGCCAAAGGCAGCTGCTTAACTGACTGAACCACCCAGGTGCCCTAATTTTACTGTATTTTTAAATTTATACACACACACACACACACACACACACACACACACACACACACACTTTCATTTATATAGTTTACTGAATAAAGCAAGGCTTTATTATAGATTTATTAAAACTACTTTAATATTAAGACTGGCATAAATGTTTCAGCTATGTGAAATTTGCCAAATGCATACCACACAGCCCTGAAATAAGGGTCAAATACATCTGCAAATAAGACTTTAGTTTTCCAGATAACTTTGAAATTTACGCTTTCATTAAAAATATGTACTAAGAACCGTCAATTTCTTTTTAAAAATTGTCAGTTTCTTATAAACCTAAATACTTTTGTCTGTTTAAGAAATCCTTTCCTATCCTTAGATCTCAAGACGAATCACTTCTACTTTCTTCTAAAAGTTTTAAAATTTCACTTTTTACATTTAAACTTTCTGAAATCTCCATACAAATAATAAATTCCTTCAATACTATTAATAGGAAACCCCAACTTTCCCTACTTATATGTAATCTAAGTTGAGAAATGTATTTATGTATGGGGATGTTTCTGGGCTCTCTCTTCCTTTCCACTGATGATGCCACTGTAATTACAGTAGTTTGGATATAGAATCTTATATGATAAGATGAATCCCCACCTTCCTTTCTTCTACTTCACAATTGTCTTGACTATTCTTGGCAATTTGCTCAACATGATTTTTTTTTTTTTGAATGAAGCTTTTAAATTATTTATTCAACAATGGAAACTTTTCCAGATATAGGTTATATACATGAAGTAAAACCAATTTCTGATGAAAACCAAACACGTACACACCATCAGAAACACTTCTGTTCTGGGATTGGGGATGAATAAGTGGCAAAAAACATCTAATAACGCCTGAAACATACAGCAAAAACCCAGTTGTTTTTAAAAGTAAGTTACCTTTTGAAATTTTCTGTTTAAGAAAATTCTGTGAAATGACCTATTGACTCTACCATCTGTGGTTCATGATGTTAAGGTCTGTTGGGCAAGTAAAGGAGTTTTCAAATCTGGAACCAATAATCTGCCTATACATTTTTCATCCCATTCTGTTCTTACATTATGGTTTCTATTCCTTACTTTCTCTCTTGAATCATTTTAACATTTATTTTATAGGTTCTTTGTTGGTGGGGGGGAGGCTTAAACAACTGGCATTTATTTTCTCACAGTTCTGGAGGTTGGAAGGTGCCAGCAGGTTTTTTTTCTCAAGTAGCTTAAAAATCTGTAGTTTAGTCATGTATTGATTTATTCTTGGTAGTTTTTATTAGGGTTTTTAAACCTGTATTATAGATATTATCCTATGCTTTTCTTTTTAAATTTTTGCTCTATCTTTGTAAATTTTAGCACATTTTAGTTTTTCTTTATCATCTACAAGAAACCTTATGAGTCTATAAAGGTAAATAACTTTATATTTAAATATAAATATAAGTATTTATATTTATAAATGCCTATCAACGTTTATAAATTTGATAGGCAGTGTGGTGAAGCCCAGATTTGGATGTAAATTTTTAAGCCCTAAATGTCTTATACTTTTCATCATGCTGGTTTGTTTCCATTTTATTTCCTCTTTTTTCCCCCCTCTTACTTCAGATAACATATTTTTCATATATTCTAATGACAGCACATAGTAAATGTGGCTTAATTTTTTCTTACATTTCTTGTGGTACTACATTTCAAGAGTCAACTTTCTGCTATATTTTTAGGCAATGTTCCTGTTATATCTTGTATGGTCTTTCCATTAGCCTAAGGCCACTTCCTTCCCTCAAAACTTCTTTAAGAATATTCTATTATCTCAAATTCTCTATATGCCAATTTATTCTGTTTCTGTCATTACCTGACCTTCCCACACTGATTAATTCTGGATTTTATCAATTCAACCTCTAACATATCATATAATTTAATCTGTCCACTTCTCCCCATATTTACTGCCATTACCCTAAGTCCATCACCACCTTTCACTTTAATCACTACAATAATTTAATTAATCTTTCTGAAACTAGTTTTATGACAACCTTATCACCATTACCCCCACAATCTTTACCATCACCACTAAATCCACTCTTTTTGATACAGGGAGATGGATTTTCTAAGAATAGATTCTAATCATGCCATGCCCTACAACAGCTTTTTACTTATGAAGAAAAGCAAAATCCTAACATTAACATGGCTTATAAGGCCATGAATCACCTATTCCTTGCCTACCATACTAGCTTCATTTAAGCTATTCTCAATCATTTTATTCCTATGGATCCATCCATATAGGTCTTCATATAGAGAATGTATCATGGTCCTAGTGTGAATAATGTTCCTGCCTGGGACTTCCCTAGTTTTAACACTGAAAATTTCATGCCTTGGAAGAAACCCTCCTCCATCCTAAACAAATGGTACATTTTATTTATTTATTTTTTAAAGATTTTATTATTTATTTGACAGATAGAGATCACAAGTAGGCAGAGAGGCAGGCAGAGAGAGAGGAGGAAGCAGGCTCCCTGCTGAGCAGAGAGCCCGATGCTCGATCCCAGGACCCTGAGACCATGACCTGAGCCGAAGGCAGAGGCTTTAACCCACTGAGCCACCCAGGCACCCCAAATGATACATTTTAAATAGTTGTTGAATAAAGGAAAAGTAAATGCATTTTTTAGCCTTGGCAGTTATATGCTCTTATTAATCTATTCTTATCTTTCATTGTACTTATTAAAATTATTGAACTATTAATTGTACAAATAATTACCTCCTGTTTGCTTTCCCCATCATAAGTTCCATAAAGGTAGCACCCTGAACTGTCTCCTAGCATTTAACAGTGTTGTTTGCACACAGAAAGTGCTCAGTATTTTAAAAATTAAAACCACTGAAATTTATTCTAGCTATACTTTTGTTGCTTTATGAGTGAGTTTTTATTAGAGTTTAAGATCGATAATTGGAGGTATACAGGAAAACTATTACTTTATATATATGTTATTTTATGTCTTCAAGAAAACTAGGAATTTCATTTATGTTGGCTTTGTACATTTGGATAGTCATAAACTCTTAAGGCTTGAAACGGATCTTAGAGACCACCTAGTTCACTTTTCTCATTTTTACAGATGAGAAAAACTGAGGCCCAGATATGTTAAGTGACTTGTTCAAAGTGACACAGCTAATTAGTGGCAGAGCCAGTCCAGGAACCAAGACCTTATTTCTCACCTAACAGCAATCTTTCCACACTGCTAATTAGAGATGATCACAGTTACTTAGGCTACCATGGAGGTGGAGGATTCTGACTCAGATCCTTGTCTATTTGGCTAATTTACTATCTCAACACAAAGCCCTTTAAATCTTTTCACGAGCTCCAGTACTTTCCACCAAATGTGTTTCCTTATTCATAAAGAGTGTGCCACCGCTTAACCCTCTAAATGGAGGGCAGGGTTCAGGCTGATTGCGTTTAGCTTATCCCCAGAGCCTAGCACAATGCCTGGCATATGTGAGATAATGATATTTGTTGAGATAATACATGACTGTGTACTGGATGGTAATGGATGTGCTGCATGTGTGAGCACACATGTCAAAATACTGTATTAGACAGGGGAGGTCAACAGGTAAATCCTTCAGATCTAAGACAAGGCTTTCAGGGTATTGCCTATGAGAAGAAGAGAAGGGAGGTAGAGAGGGATAGGGGAAAGTAGAGGAGAGAATTAGAAAGCATGAGTGTGTGTTTTTGGATTAGTGAATAATCTTGACCTATTTCAAAGGATTATTAATTTAAAAAAAGTTAACAGTGAAATGCACTGCTATTTAAAGCACTAAGTTCTGAGTGTGTTGCACAGTCTCCCATGTGTGAGATTTAAAAGTGTCCATTATAAGTATACTCCATATCTTTTGGTTTTCAGAAGACACAAGTCTATTTTATGAAGGTTACAAACCATAACAAAGTGTTAAGCTTGCAAATCTATAAAGGCTGCATAAAAGTAGGGGGCATTGTTACCTGATGAACCTAAATATATGAAACCGGTACAAATCCAAACTGCAAATGTCACTGCTTCAAATCTTTCATGAAACAAAAATCACAAATCACATGATTTTAGAGGTGGCAAATGACTTTCACAGATCTTATCGTCTTTAGGGTAAGTGATCTGCTTAAAGAAAGTGGATCAGTACTATATCTCAGGATGCTTTCTTCTTCACTTCTTTTGAAAGAATAAAAATCATAAACAAAAGTTAAACTCAAGTTTTTAGTTAGTTACAAATAAATTGTCACCGAGGACAGTAAAGAATTATTTGCTTGACTATCTCCATAGCTGGCCATTGTCTGTGCATTGTGTGTGATCCTTTGACAACATCTGAGAGCAAGAGCATAAGCTTTTCTGTCTGATGGAGAGAAAATGGTAAGAGTATGCCTGAAGTCATAGTAGTAAGTACAATTCAGTGGGGTCCTTGCATCTTACACTAACTTCTGAGAAATCTTTGTAAAGGTCTACACAATAAATATTTCACTTACCTCTATATATTATGCTTACATTCTAACCCTTACTAAAATTTGATAGAAATGTAACTGACACAATCCAAATACATTTATGATAACACTCATTAAGATAGGACCACAGCAAATTCAATTGTGAGCTTTCTCCAATCAGGTAATTAACAAAAATTTTTAAATTTCATGATAAATATTTTCAAGGTAAATATTTTTGTCATTTGAAAAATATCAAGGCATAGGTTTTAGTTGATATATACAACACTTATTTTCTTTCAGTTCTTTAGTACTAGAAAAATAGTCTTGAATGTAAAAAATCCTAAATCCTTTTCTTATCGGGACCCAGTAACATTTTATTTTAAAGTTCAATTGATTAAAAACTTGGATTATCTGTTTTGAAGGTAGGGTAAACCATAATCTGAACCTATCTAGAAGAGACCACTTGCTTGGAATTATGATACACTGGTTGGTAAGAACAGGACTTATAAGTGAAAAGAGGCTTTGAACAGGTTTTTTGTTTCTGTGTTGTTTTTTTTTTAAGATTTACTTATTTGAGAGAGACAGTGCACATGAGTGAGTATGAGGGAGGAGAGGGGTGGAGGGGCAGAGAGAGAGAGAGAGAAGCTCCAATAGTCTCCCGGCTGAGCATGGAGTCTGACATGGGACTGGATCTTCACCCTGAGATCATGACCTGAGATGAAATGAAGAGGGACCAAGGCATGCTACTTTTCTCAAATTTGACACTTGATGGCAACACTATCAAAAATTTCCTAGGACTAGGGGCACCTGGGCGGCTGAGTGGGTCAAGCCTCTCCCTTCAACTCAGGTCATGATCTTAGGGTCCTGGGATCAAGCCCCGCATCAGGCTCCCTGCTTGGCGGGGAGCCTGCTTCCCCCTCTCTCTCTGCCTGCCTCTCTGCCTACTTGTGATCTCTCTGTCAAATAAATAAATAAAAATCTTAAAAAAAAAAAAAAAGATTTCCTAGGACCACAATGAGAACTTAATAAGATGAAGTATGAAATAATATGAAAACTTCTGCTCTGCTCAAGGCTGTAAAAATTTGGAATTGTTTTATTCATATGTTCTCTTCGTGAGGTGGGTGCAGCATTGATTTTTTTTTTATTTTTAAATTTCTTTTCAGCGTAACAGTATTCATTATTTTTGCACCACACCCAGTGCTCCATGCAATATGTGCCCTCCCTAAAACCTACCACCAGGCTCCCCTAACCTCCCACCCCCCCGCCCCTTCAAAACCCCTCAGGTTGTTTTTCAGAGTCCATAGTCTCTCATGGTTCATCTCCCCTTCCAATTTCCCTCAACTCCCTTCTCTTCTCCATCTCCCCATGTCCTCCTCGTTATTTGTTATGCTCCACAAATAAGTGAAGCCATATGATAATTGACTCTCCCTGCTTGACTTATTTCACTCAGCATAATCTCTTCCAGTCCCGTCCATGTTGCTACAAAAGTTGGGTATTCATCTTTTCTGATGGAGGCATAATACTCCATAGTGTATATGGACCACATCTTCCTTATCCATTCATCCATGGAAGGGTATCTCAGTTCTTTCCACAGTTTGGCGACCGTGGCCATTGTGCAGCATTGATTTTTGAGGAAAACTCTAGGCTTTCTTGAAAGAATCCTCTCTTGGCCTGGCTTCCTGTGCAGGTAAGAGTCTGGCTATGTTGGAGAGAGTACTCATGAAGTTCCTTTGTTTCCGTAAAAGAACAGCATCACCTATTTATTAGTCTCTAAAGTGTAAGAATTCACCTCAATCGACCACATACAGTACCTGTACTTCAGGCCCTTCTAAGAGCAGAGAAGACCGAAATAGCTCCTAGTATAAGAGCCTATGTTCACACAGGAAGAATTATTGTAAAAATAGGCATTCTCTCTATTTGTCCATTTATACTGGGTTTTAATTAAATTCAAGTAGATATACCACAATGCTATATTCTTGGATTCTTGGATTCCTAAGAGACTAGATTCATGATGGTGTTTTTATGGCTTTTATTGATGGACATTAAAAACAAGAGATGCGTAAAACCTGTTCACTTCTTGCGATTACTATGTTGGGGATATTATATACTATACCACATATGATGGCGACAATGATAAGAGTAAAAAGCACATAAAATGAGTATTCCCAATATTTCATTAAATAAGAAAATCCCCTACATAAAGCCCCATGTGAGAATTCCTTAGTAAAAGTTTTGTGGCAAAACTTGTAGTTCTCTTTGAAAATCTGCCTTTGGCTTTGGTTGTCAAAAAACAGAACAAATGACAGCAGCTCTATAGGTGCTTTTGATGTATGAATTTTGTTCTATTTTCCTCTTGCTCTTGACTGATTATTGTTTATTTTTTCTTTTTTTTTGATTTTTACAAATTCACAGATCATTTTATTGCTTTGCTATAGTATCCCTCAAATAATTTTTTTAAAGATTTTATTTATTTATCTGACGGACAGAGATCAAAAGTAGGCAGAGAGGCAGGCAGAGAGAGAGAGGAGGAAGCAGACCTCCTGCTGAGCAGAGAGCCTGACTTGGGCTCAATCCCAGGACCCTGGGATCATGACCTGAGCCGAAGGTAGAGGCTTTAACCCAACTGAACCACCCAGGTGCCCCTAGAATCCCTCAAATAATTTATAGAAAATTAACAGATGAATAAGAACGTAGCAATACTGGATAGTAATGTTCTCCTTGTAGGTGTATTTTGACGACCAAATGAATTAACGTATATGAGCTTACAGCACCTGGGACACAGCATGGCCTCAACCAATTCAAGTTCTCTTACCTAATCATTCTCTTCAGATGTACTATAAAATTTTACAAATAACCTCATCACTCATGTACTTACCTCTCATCTTTTTTTTCCATAGTGAAACTATTTTATAGGAAATTGTAATAGTTTTTCCTACTTACCATGTTGTCCCCTTAGGGAAATCTCAGAGTGATTTTTTTCATAGTGGTAAATAACTTTGACTTCTACAGAAAAGCTACAGGAGAGGTTAAAAAAGGAAAAAGGGAAAAATAATTTATATGGAAGTGGATACCTCTCAAAAATAAAACAAATGCCTCCAGGTAAACAGAATGATGGTGGCACCAAGGTTGCTTCAGGAATTGGGGGCAAAATTGAGAAAGGGAGAGAATTTTACCTGATGGTGACATTATTTGTAAAAATCTTTAAAAATTATAAATTACATTATAAGCTACATATGTCATTTCAGATGTCCATTGCAACAGCATGAGTATTAATAGGAAATGCTGGGGCACCTGGGTGGGGCAGTCGGTTAAGCATGGGACTCTTACTTTCTACTGGGGTTGTTACCTCAGGGTCGTGAGACTAAGCCCTATGTGGGGCTCTATGCTCAGTCTGAAGTTGACTTCTGATTCTCTCCTCCTCTCCCTCTGCCACTGCCCCCGTGCTCTTTCTCAAAATAAATAAGTAAATCTTTTTTTTAAAAAAAAGTAGGGGGCCTCCTGGGTGGCTCAGTGGGTCAAGCCTCTGCCTTCAGCTCAGGTCATGGTCTCAGGGTTCTGGGATCGAGCCCTGCATCGGGCTCTCTGTTCGGTGGGGAGTCTGTTTCCCCCTCTCTCTGCCTGCCTCTCTGCCTACTTGTGATCTCTCTCTCTCTCTGTCAAATAAATAAATTAAAAAAAAAAAGTAGGAAGTGATGTGTTGAGAATTCCGAAGTTACATCTGGACTCAGCATGAAAAAGTACACTGATCAACTAACAACATGTTATACATGCAGTCTAAAAAAAAGTGGAGCTCAATGCTCCATATTTGCTGTCTCTTATGTGTATAAAATAAGACAATAATAACAAGGATGATGATGTTAAGACAACTGGAGTTATTGTAATCACTTAAAGTATAAGTGATATAGTTAAATTCAAAGAGAAGAACAAAGTGATGAAATTATTTTTCTGTTTCACCTATATATTATCACATATCTTCAAACATTTTTTTTCATAGGCATTCTTAAGACATAGATATTGCTATGCAGAAAATACCAAATGGCTTCCAAAGTTGAATTCTGAGAACTACTTCCAAAAATATTTACTCCCTTAAAAAAATGTTACTATGAAGAAAGGAAAAACATTCACTTTTCTATGTCAGTTACCTTTGTTACAAAATACACCAACCCAAACTCATGCTTTAAGCAGCCACAATCATTACTTTTGCTTATGAATTTGCATTTGGGCAGGGTGCAGTCAGGGCAGCCTGCCTTGGCTCCACGCAGTACCAGTTGCAGTAACACAAAGGCTGGGACTGACTTGACAGCTGGAGAGGGCTGAATTTCTCTGAAAACTTGCTCAGTCATGTGTCTGATGATAGGAATTCGGTTGGTGTTTTCAGTCAGAACATTTATATGTGGCCCTTCCATGAGGTCGTTTGGCTTCCTCATAGTATGGAGGCTGATCTCTAGAGTGAGTGTCCTGAGGGACAGGAAGTGGAAGATACCAGTTTTTTAAGGTCTAGATTTGGAAACTGGTACAGTATCATTTTGCTGTATTCTAATGGTCAAGTAGTCACAAAGTCAGGTTCAAAGGGAGAGGACATAGACCTGTTCCTAAAAAGGGAGAAGTGTCAAAGAATTTGCGGGCCATATTTTAAAACCGACAGAATTTGAAACTACTAAATGGCTGAGAGAGGTACAAAAAGAGAAGGTTAACAAAAGAGAAAAAACGAAACTAGAAAGTAAATAAATTACTATAAAATATCAATAGGATGGTAATAAAAGTATGAAATGACTAAAGAAAGCATTAAATTTGAGAATACAAATAAAATAGGTATTGAGCGTGTGTGATATATACCTAGTAACCTTCAGAATAAAAGATATGGCTATATGTTCTTAACACTTGAAATAGTTTGTGATCTATTAAAGGAAAAGTCTAGATATATCATATCTGAAATACAATGAAACTTTAAAGTCAAAGGCTTATAAAAAATCTAATAAAGCAAAAATAACTTACAGTTAATCAGTGCAAATTGATGCTAATTATGTATTTGAAGTCAAATATTATATTAATGAAGCCTTCCATGAACCAATTATAATAATTTGTTTTAATATAACTCAAAATAGTAGTCTTTGCCAGGCTCTTCATTTTGTCCAAAAAGCAAAAATATAAAATTTTTATATCTGAGATAAAAAAATAAAGAGTAATTTTGTTCTCCTTCTACAGTGGGCAATAAGAGGCAAAGCCAGGAATAGAATTCAGGACAGCTCTCTCTGATCCTATCAGGGCTGTTTGCACTAGCTCTTGTATTTCTGAAACTCGCCCTCCACAAAATCTGTGACATAGGGCAGGTAAGACTGAAGGATGTTATGTTAAGCAAAGTTAAAGAGGATTCCTGCAGAATTGTTTAAAAATCTAGAATATGTTAACGTATGCTAACATGCTCTAAAAGAATCACCCAGGATTTTCAAATGTATTTGGTGAAGAATTTTTTTTTAATGGAACACATTAATGGAGCAACATGGAAAACAGTTTGGGGAACTTAAATCTGCTCCTTTATTTTCAACTTATTTTGACCTCATTAAAAAAGTCATAAGAAGCCCAAGGTGCACGGTTTATATATTATAAAGAATCTCTGAATTGATTTTACTTAAGCTATCAAATAATGTAAGTTGTAAGGCAATTATTAATTTGTAGTTAGTGGTAGGTCAGGTCCTCTGAGTTCATTACCCAAATGTGGTATTTTGATCACTTAGGAACAGTGGTCATTGCATGTATATTTTTTTAAAAATTATTTTTATTCACATATAATGTATTATTTGCCTCAGGGGTACAGGTCTGTGAATCATCAGGCTTACACATTTCGCAGCATTCACCATAGCACATACCCTCCCCAATGTCCATAACCCAATCACCCTATCTATACCGCATGTATACATTTTTACAGATACAAAAATAAACTATGTGTTTAAATTAATATAAAATTAAGCAAGTTAATGGCCTATTTTTTAATAGATTGAAGGGAACTTTAAAAAACATCCACATTCCTAGAATTATTCATGTTTTATTCTTCATGATGAAGGCATCTGAAATCTGCATTTCTGGCAAATATGTTTAAATTTTAATTCTTCCTTTGACAACACGAATATTTGATTTCAATTGCTTTAAAACAAACTCTAAAAATCAATAACAAAAAGGACAAAGTAGTTTTGAGACTGTGATAAAAATAGGTACTAAAATGCTACTGGTTATACAGGATCTGTTGTGAATAGGTCAGCTCAAGGTCCCAGGTAAACATCTTGTTTGTGTCCTGAAGCCTTGTTTTCTGTATGCCTTAAACTCTCAGTAGGGTCCTCCTACTAGGGTCTAAACATGGGGCCACTGCACCCTATCGATCTTCTTTAAATCTCCAGAATAATAAATTTCAAGGCAACACAGCAGAAGCCGACTAAAGCCCTTTAATTACATCACTGCTGAAAGGAAATCATTGATCAATGGCATTATGGGAAAATAAACTGCCCCCCAAACCAGATCAAAGTCAATAAAATAGCTGACTAGCTGCCTCATTTGGGACTTCTGCTAGATTAGTGCTCATGGACAAGCAAAAGAGATGATTCTAATGCATGCTGCTTACTGTCTTTTTGAAGCTCTCCCTGGCAGGTGTCATGCTCTGAGCATGGTTTTTGATTACTCTAATTAAATATAATATTATCAACAGATCTTCATATTGATCCTTAAAATCCCCCCTTCTAAATGAAAAATTAAAAGCCTAGAGAGAGGGCCTCATAGGGTACCAGGTTATTTTAATGATTTTACTCCTTTATCAATTTTCTTCTTTTATTATTCTAATATATATTAATATCAAGGTACCAATTAGCTTAGAAATTTTAAACAATATGCAAAATGAATAATTTCATAACTTGCTCTTCCTGAGATTAGACAAATTCGGTTTACATGAAGTTACATTCCTTGGCTAAAGTCTAAATAAATCATTTTTCCTATGAAGTGTTGCTGACTGTGTTGGTCACCATTCTTTACTGATGGTGTTATTTAAATACATTGTCCAATACATATAATGCAATATAGCAAAGAATTCTTTTCTGCCAGGTAATTAGTTCAGAAAACCGTAAAAACATTTTAAGAAAATAATTTTATAATAGCTTATGAACATCTGTTTATAGTTTTCAAATAGGCAAGATAATTTAAATGTTTAATGTCCTATTAATTCCACATGTGAACATTTCAAGACTTTTTTTCTACTTAACGAAGAATAATAATCTGCAAATTTGAAAGCCTCAAATCTCTTTTCAAAAAGGAGAAAGTATAAATTTAGAATATTTAAATATTTATAAACTTACTAGCACTTTAGTATTGTATAATAATAAAATGTAATGTTATCTTTGAAGTAAATTTGAGAAGTTTGAGAATAACTTAAATTTAAGAACGTACAAAGAGAAACCTAAAATATCAGATGCAATGACTCATTTATGGGTATTACTTTAGCAACTCGACCCACGAAAAGCTAATAGCCCTGCCTTCTTCCCATTCTACATTTCTTCTTATTCATTCCCTATTCCCTCAGGTGGTTCTCATTGCTAATGCCCAAATGGCATCAACCTGTTGTTTAGCACATCTATGAAAAGGCTAGCCTGCTGGCTAATTTACCAAGGGATTAAAGCCCTGAAACCACTTCAATCTGCTACTTTGTTTCCATGTAAAAGCCTTACCCAAGACACCAGTTCCCCATGTTAAAACTGAAAATCTCTTTAAAAGAAAGAAAAAATTCAACGTGAGAACTGTTTAAGAGAGAAACTGTATGCCAAAAATAATATTCTGCACCTGTGAACAGTGCTAGGAAACTGCATTCTGTTAGTCAAGTCCTGTGTTATATATTAAAAAAGAATTTCAGGTATTAAATGTTTACCATTTCATAAAATTAACAGAATTAACGCAGGCACCAATGGTAGTCTGAAGGAGTACTGGGGCACCAGGAGGATTAATGTAAAACTGGATATGGATTATACTTCATCATTGTAGCATACTATTTAATTAAAATTCGTATTTGTGTGTATTTTGTTGAATGTAAAACATTATTGTAATTGCATTAATTCACACTGGAAAACAAAAAATAAGCAACTTCTCGAGGTTCTGATTAGATAATTAGATAATTAGATAATAATAAAGACCTAAAAATACATTATTCTCACAAAAATTGATAGGCACATATAAGAACTAATTTTTCTACATGAAAAATATCTGCTACCTCTATTTTAAAAATCAGAACAAGCTTTAAGTTGATACATTTTATGCAAAACACATTTACAGTTTTTCCCGTTCAGTTAAAGTTTATTTATAGTTCAGTAAAAATCATAGCAATCTCTTCCGTTAATAACTATTTTAGTTCATAAAAACCATTACAATTGTTAGCACAAAAATCTGTGCTTAGAGGCCATTAAAACACTGAAAAAAAAAACCCTTATATTTTTTAGGGGGTATTCATTACCCTGAATGAAAGCAAAATGAATTGAAAAAGTATGTAGGGAACCTCTATTTAGGTCTTGCCGAAGAATAAGATGACTAAAATGAAAGCACATATTCATTATAGCCTTGCTATAGTTCAGTAAATCTGTTTACCAATAGCTTCAGGACTATCAGAATTAAAGGAGAACTGTGTATTAGAGAGGATAAGTTTCTATTTTAAAGTAATCAGTTTCCGCCAAAAATTTTTTTCCAGCCAATCTAAAACAAATTTCAGTAAATTGGCTAGACAAGCCGTTATTTATCAATATTTCACTGATGTTTATTTATTATAACCCTGAGAAGTGAGGGAGGAAAAAAAGCACAATAACAAAACAGTTGATCCAATAAAAGCTAAATTAGCAAGTAGTTTATAGCTTACAGTAGTGACCTGGAATGGATCATTCAAAGGGGAAGACAAATATTGTTTCTCTCTTCATTTCTTTACTATCATGACTAGTGTCCCCTGAACCTATTGGTGCCAACAGCGCAGATTTGTTGGAATGAAAAACAATGCCAGCAATGGATGTGTCAGTGCCAAAGGCTTAAGAGAAAATGAATGTGCTCTAAGTTAGGATCTGTATGATATTCAAATTCAAAGTACTTCACATAAGGACAGGACACTCAAGGTCCCATTTCAATCACAATTTTATTATAGTGACAAATATGAAATTCTGCCTGCCAATAAAAATACTGAATTTGATGTACTTCTGTGCAAAATTCATGGCCTTGAAAGATATTCTGCAAGCTGTCACCCCCAAGGACCACAATAGATTTGTCTTTAAAGAAAAATATTTTGAGTATGAATTACCAAATATATTTTATCTATCACATTTTATTTATCACATTTTAAATCGAGTTGTAAATTATTTTTCTTAGTTCACATTTACTGACAAAATTAACATTATGTGGAATTTTGAGATGTCCCTTAATCAAGAGTTATAATGATGAAATATATTTAAAGTATTTCTTTTCTACCATAACAAATGTGAATTTTTTTTCATGGAATTGGTATATTGAATTTTATAAGGTCCAAATTAAAATCATTTAAAAAATTCTAATTAAATTGCTCAGAAAATATAAACACATATATATTAATAATCAATACTACAGAAAGCAGTGATATCAACTTTAGCCTTCAAACAACAGAGAAAATAGTTTAGTGATTTTCATTTATTTTAAATAAGTTGAGTGAAAATACCAATCAGAAAAAACAGGGTGTTTTTCTAAATATATATCTCCATTGAGGTTATTTCCTAAAATTTAATTCTTGAGGCATAAAACTACTACATTTTACTTCTGATTAAAATAAAATTTGAAGTAAACAGGTATATTACTGTTCATCTCCTTATCTTCATAGAAGCACTCACTTTTTTCTTACTTGAAGAAGAAACAGAGAATAACCTATACAATGGAGAATAATATCTACCATCCCCCCATAATTCACCAAAACCAGACTGCTTCTGTGTCTTTAAAAAAGGACGAAAGACATTGGATGCAAAGCTTCAACAAACTATTATTACACGCTTTTCCAGTCCATTAAAAGAAAGTAATTTAATCAGTTTATAGTTTCTCAGGAAAATCTCCTTCAGAGAAATTTTATTGCCAGCTATCTAAATAGTAAATACCTATTATCCTCTCAAAATGAGTTTTTGCTTGCCAAGGGCAAACCCATTGCTGTTATTGTAGAGCTCTGTCAGAGAAACAAGAAGTTAAAAAGGTTATAAAGATACCATTAACGTCATGGGACTGTCTTGTCAAGACTCAAAAATACTTAGTAATTGAGGATTTTATTCAAAGTGTATTAGCACCCACATAAACAGCACAGTTAATATGATGCTTTAGGCTTTATTTTGTTACAGCCCAGCAAAATCACCTACAAACGGCTGAATACTGTAAATGTATCTGCTGGAAAGCACAACTCATTTTATCATCTGGTTCTACTGTGTGTCTTTGAAGAAAATGTCAATAACATACACACAGCTTAAAGGCAAATCTAGATCCAACCAATGAGAACAACAGAAAAAAAGCATAATGATAACTAATTGGTCCTAACAGCATGTGCCTCTGACAGAAGTATGAGGGTAAGCAAAGGGCAAATGCTCTTTATTTAATTTATATATTCTAATTTAAAAGGAAATTGCTACATTATACCTTACTTTAATGTTCATTAATATACAAAACTATGAATGATTACCTTGAAATAATAGATAATAAAAATAAAATAACTCTACTTTTATTATTTTACTTGTTAGTCCATTGATGATCTCCAGAAATAAAATGATCTTCTATGCCAATTTACTGATTTTAAAGCTATTTACAGAGAAAATATTTTACTACAATTTTTACATTTAGTAAATACATAATACAACCCTTGAACATATTCACCTGTCAGCTCTAAGAACTATATAAATAATAAACATTTAAAGAGAATCTTTATAAAGATTTACCTGCCTTCAGTTTTTCAATCCTGATTATACTATGCCTATACTTCTTTTCAGATCATTGTCAGTATAAATATCGATATGCAAAGTTTATAAAAAAGTAGCCTGATGAGGGACTGAGGTTTTTGATAAACATCAACATTTACTTTTAATAAATCAAATATAAGCAGAGTAGAAGAGTGAGAAAAAGGTCTCAGTAAGATATTTTTGGACTGGGGAAGAAACTGGATGGTCAAACTTTAAGAGCAACATATGTCAAGTGAATGATGGAAGCACAGAAATAATTAAACTGTAGCTACAGTTACTCAAGGTAGAGTCAACTAACCCAAACAAGACTGCTGGGGAATGAATTCCTTTCAGCCTTCAGAGCCCAGGTCGGTTCCATTCCCTCCATTCACTTTTTCTAGACCATTCCCACTCTTCTTTTTACACCTCGTATAAAATTCTACTATACGTAACACAGTGAGTGTCTTCAGACAGGGAGTATGTCCATTTCTGTATACTTAGTACATGTCATGTTATCTACACATACAGAAATGGTTCAAAAAATGTTCATTAAATGGCAAATTAGGTCATGATCTTATCTGGACTCCAAATCATGGTGATTTGTTTCTATGAACTGGCCAAAGACCTTATCCTATAGTTTTCAGTGGATCTCCATACCTCTGTTTATTATTAAATTTATTTATTTATTATTATTTTTATTATTACCTCTGATAATTATTAAGCACAAACATCTTACATATCAAGTGTATTACTGCACTTGAAGGAAATCTAAAGTGATTCAGAAATGATGCTTCTGGAATCTATACACTTGGTTAAGTTTATTAAATGCCTTTTTGGTAATAAGAAAAGCAGTTAAAGATACTCATCTTAAAGTTGCTATATAAATGACCAATCCTTAAAAGTTTAGGAAGTAAAAGAGAATACTCAGGATACGCAATTTCTTAGTCACTTCTTTTAGTTCTCCGGCAATCTAATTTTCATCCAGATTTTTCTCTTTCCCGTCCCAAACCATAATTAAAAAATAAGTGAACAGGGGCGCCTCAGTGGCTCAATGAGTTAAAGCCTCTGCCTTCGGCTCTGGTCATGATCCTGGGGTCCTGGGATCGAGCCCTGCATCGGGATCTCTGCTTGGCGGGGGGCCTGCTTCCTCCTCTCTCTCTGCCTGCCTCTCTGCCTACTTGTGATCTCTATCTGCAAATAAATAAATAAAATCTTAAAAAAAAAAGTGAATAAACAAACAAAAAAACAACAACAAAGAAATGGTGAGGGAAACTATTGTATGGTTCCAGCCTGGAACAACAGATTTCACTACTGGTAGGACTGAGGAAATGTGTGGGTACAAAAGGCAAAAGGTTCTCTATCTGATGATACTCTCTTTCTCTGAAAATCCAATCAGAGAGGAACCATGAAACATCTTTACCAATTAGGACTCCATAATACACCTTTACATAGGTAAATTCTAGTATTTGCTGGCAAATCTGATAAAAACATCCGAGATTCCATCATTTGGAATAAGATTGGTAAATTAATTGTGGATGCCCTTTAACAATATTTTCCCTATTCCTCATTATTCCATTTTTGAAGGAAGCCTGTGTGACTACCTAATTTTTTAAATTCCAAAAATAGTACTTGCTTAGTGGAGGAAAATAACCAAACAATTTAGAAGCATATGAAGTAAAATTGGAAATGTCTCCACCCTTACTCCCATTTTGCAGTATTTGAAACTGTTCCACAACTTTGCATGAGTGGAGGTCGTGCTCACATGGGTAAGAACAGACCCTAAAGCTAGATATTTACTGGAATTTACTACGATGAAAATGTTCTATGCTTGTGCTGCCCAAATAAGGTACACAATGGCTAACTCTAATAAAAAGGTAACTGTTTAACATATACAGAAAAGGACCTGGCTGGACCAAAATTATCCTCTTAACTATAGCAGTAAAAGGCTTTCCCTTGTTAATTAGTAAGGAAAAGCAGCAATTAGTATCAGAACACATTACATGCAAATTTGTAGACTACTATATACAGCTATGCATAGTACACTATAATTAGTTTTATTCTAGAGGGCGAATTTAGTCATTCCCTACAGAGTTTTTTGCCATCTTCATCTTAAAGAACCCTTTCACAGTATAGTTTGCTTCAGTTAACAGAATTAATAGATATTATCTTACTTAGTGTCAAGACTCCCTAGATGGGCAAAATTGGAAAGCAACAACTTTTTAAGAATTCTGGCTTAATAAGTCTTATTTCTTTCTAGGTATGCTTTACGTTATAAATGATCCCTACTTTATATTTATTTATAATTCAATGCATTTGCCTCCACTGACCTGTGAAAAATATCTAAAGCTAGATATTTTTGAAATGTCAAAGCTTCATTTGACTCTGATTTGACACACATACTTTTTTACTAAGTCAAAGTACTACTCTATTATTTTACTTAACTTCTCCAGGGCTTTAGATTAGGTCTGGTCTCCTGTCAATTCCATTCCCTGAGACCCGCTACCTTCCCTACCCCTGAGTAATCCAACTTTTAAATTTTGTCTGTCAACAATAAATTCTCAGAGATCCCGGAGTCAGCTTCTGGTAAGGGAATACTTACTTTCAACTGACAACTAACTAACTAACTAGCCAAGATAAGATTAGATAGATAGATAGATAGATAGGAGCCAAGTACTTTAAGGGAAAGGGTCTTAATTTTAGCTCTTCATGTTTTTACTTTTAGTACAAGTCTGAGTGTGGGAAGCCTAAGAGATCTTTTCTTTCTCCCGGCAATTTTTAAAAAAGATTTTATTTATTTATTTGACACAGAGAGAGAGCGCTAGCGAGCACGAGCAGGGGGAGCAGCAGGCAGAGGCAAAGGGAGAAGCAGGCTCCCGGCTAAGCAGAGAGCCTGGGATCATGACCTAAGCCAAAGGCAGATGCTTAACTGACTGAGCCACCCAGGTGCCCCTTTCTCCTGGCAGTTTGTAGGTATTTTCCGCATGGATGCTTGCAACTCCTCATATGAAGAATGTCCCCCTGCTACAAACTCTGAGGTGAGAAAAGACCCAATGCTAGAAGGTGACAGGAAATGTTCTTCTACTATGTCATTTTTTATAAATACCAATTATGACTCATTATACTGTCAAACTACCAAAAACATAAGTGGACCAGAGATAAAGAGAATAATTGCTTAGAAAGTACAAAGGAAAAACAAAAAAAACCCTATGGAAGATATAGCCCTTCTTGGGTGTGGGGTTGGGGGGAGGAAGGGGAAATAAATAACAGTTCTAAAAAATAAATGCAGCACTGATCCTATCATAGAGAATACTATGTGATATAAAGTCATAATATTAGTAATGCACTATTTTGTGTATTATACAATAATGACAATCCTTTACATTTAACTTACATGTAGCTATACAGAGGAGGTACACAATTATAATTTGCACCTCAAAGACAGATCTGTAACACAAAAAATATATAACAACCAATTTGGGAATTATTATAATATATTTAACATTGCATACAAAAGAAAAAGTGGGTCATTTACATCAAGTGTTCTTGAATATCCAGTGGCCTGCATTTATTCTTTTAGATAATATCACCATGTGGGTACCAAAATTATAATGCACACAAATCCACTCATCAAATAAATTTCTCTTGTACACAGGATAAAAAATTTAATAAATTAAATCAGAAATAACCATGTCCTTTGATGAATCACTTTTATGAATACTACTAATGCCTGACTTTTAATCCACCTCTTTACTTCTCAATGCCCTTATCTGTACTCTGGGGACAATGATATTGTTTCATTTATTTCATAAAATTACTGTAAGACAGGAGAAGTTATATGTAAAGCGCATTGCAATGTCTAGTAAATTATAAATACCTAGTAAGGCAGATACTACAAAAAGCAATACATACTTGTTAATACTATCATTATACTTAGGTTACTTATTTTCAATTTGACTTTGTTTGGGTTTGTTATTTTAAGATCTTTTCTACTCTTACATAAAGTGTTACATGTAAACTGCCACAACGTAGAGTAAACTGCCACAACGGATACGCGTCGCTCTTCACTCCAACTTTCTTGATTATTCATTTTTCCCATTTGGACCAGGCTCAGCCCAGGCCCAAGATGACCAGCTTGGTCAATAGCTATGCAGGGTAAACCTGGCTGTGTCCGGGCTCCACTTTACTGGACTCAATTTTGTACTTCAGAATTCACTGTTCTTCCATGAAAGGACTTTAAAAAATAATTTATTTATTTGTCAGAAAGGGAGAGAGAGCGAGCGAGCACAGGCAGACAGAGTGGCAGGCAGAGGCAGAGGGAGAAGCAGGCTCCCCGCTGAGCAAGGAGCCCGATGTGGGACTCGATCCCAGGACGCCGGGATCATGACCTGAGCTGAGCCGAGCCGAAGGAAGCCACTTAACCAACTGAGCCACCCAGGCGTCCCCATGAAAGGACTTTTGATGTAGTATTTTCCTTTGGGCCTGAGGCACTTAATTTGATCTAACACTCTCCCAACCATCACCTCATGGAAGGGGTTAAAAGACAGGGAAATCTTTCTGTTTCTGGCTGTAGGCCCTGAGATTACCATCCCACGGTCATCTACCTGAGTTAAGGCACAGGAAGATTGCTACTCAAATCCGTTATTTGAAGAAATTTTGCCTAAGCATATTTGTCAGATCAGATTAAGATATCCAGAAGGAAACACAGTTTTATAACAATGATTTCTCAGTGGGCACAGTAACTGTCCCTAGGGCACCTGGAAATTTGAAATGATGTTTTTACTCAGAGTGACTGGAAGAGACATATGGCATTAAGTAGGCACAGATCAAGGATTCTAGAGTTCTTGCACTGCTCCAGAAACAATTATCCTATGTTCCACATGACTTTTGAATGCCCTACCAGACACAGATGTAGATGAAAATCCTTTTTATAATTATTTGAGTTTGGAATATAATTATATGTAAACACAAAGTATTTTTTTGACATGGCTGAACTCATGTTGAATTTTCCATGATGCAACTATACTGGGCAGACTGAAAGACCACACAAATTAAATGAATTATTATGTGTATAATATCTGCAAGAATGCCTGGCATATAATAATTGTTTAATAAGTGTTAGATACTATTTTGATTTGTTACTAGTATGTGTAAGGACTATAATGTACTTTCTGTGCTTTCTTACTAAGAAAACCCCACCACCAATCATATTAATGAGAATACTGATCAGCAGAAAAAGACGTGGGAAATGCAGAGATGGTGTCTTTTTCTAGGGAGGTAAGAACTTTAGGAAAACATCCAATTGATGAAACAGTGATGTACATTTCTGATCAGTAGGGAAATCTGCATTGGACAAGTAAAATATCTAGAAAGTTATAAGGGGAAAGGGGGGGCAATATCAGCCTTTAATGACAAATTTCATTTATTCTTCCTTAATTTCTCTAGTTAGAGCTAATCATTCTTTCTATAATCTACTGTCCTTACCCATCATATGTACAAAGAACTGGGTTATGTAACAGTTTATCTATATCTGTTCCTCCAACTTGGCCATAAACTTCATGGGGAAAGCATATTGAAGACTAATTTTGTCTCCCATAACGCCTGGTAAATTGTCAAAATATATGTACATTTATGAGTAGGTCCTAGTTATGTTGCCATTTTAAATCAATGAGACTTTGACAGGTCCTCTAACTTCTTTCAGCCTCATTTACTTATGTTTACAAATGGAAATATTAATATCTGAATTACTTATTTCATGACAGTATGTGAGAAACATGAAATAATGTGAGGGATGATATTTTAAAAATGCTAGAATACATAAATGTACAGTGATATTACTATTAATATATCAAAGATTATTTTTCTATAAATATGTTAAAATTCATTACACTGTATAAAGGTTTCATCATGTCTAGGACTAATTTCTTAAAAATAAAATAATTTAGAGGAGGAGTCAAGAAGGCGGAGAAGTAGCAGGCTGAGACTACATCAGGTAGCAGGAGATCAGCTGGATAGCTTATCAAACTATTGCAAACACCTACAAATCCAACGGGAGATTGAAGAGAGGAAGAACAGCAATTCTAGAAACAGAAAACCGACCACTTTCTGAAAGGTAAGACTGGGGGAGAAGTGAATAAAAAAAAAACGGGAAGATAGACCACGGGGGGGAGGGGCCGGCTCCTGGCAAGCAGTGGAGCAAAGGATACTAACTCAGGACTTTTAAAAGTCTGCTCCACTGAGGGACATTGCTCCAGAGGCTAAACTGGGGTGAAGCCCATGCGGGGTCAGCATGGCCCCAGGTCCCGCAGGGTCACAGAAGGATCGGGGGTGTCTGAGTGTCGCAGAGCTCACAGGTATTAGAGCGGGGAAGCCGGCTACAGCGACAGAGCCAAGGAGTGAGCTCTCAGCTCGGGGTTACCTTGAACCGGTCGCAGGCTGGGTGAGCTCGGAGTGCAGCCGGAGGCCAGGGAGACGGGAGTGATTGGGTGCTTTTCTCTGAGGGCGCACGGAGGAGTGGGGCCCCGAGATCTCGGCTCCTTTGGGCCGGAGATTGGGAGGTTGCCATTTTCTTTTCTTTTTTAAATTTTTTTAAAAAAATTTATTTATTTGTCAGAGAGAGAGGGAAAGAGAGAGAGCGAGCACAGGCAGACAGAGTGGCAGGCAAAGGCAGAGGGAGAAGCAGACTCCCTGCTGAGCAAGGGGCCTGATGTGGGACTCGATCCCAGGATGCTGGGATCATGACCTGAGCCGAAGGCAGCCGCTTAACCAACTGAGCCACCCAGGCGTCCCAGGAGGTCGCCATTTTCATTCTGGTCCTCTGGAACTCTACAGAAAGCATTCAGGGAACAAAAGCTCCTGAAAGTGAAACCGAGCAGATTACTTGGCCCGGCCTCTGGTAAGGGCGGTGCAATTCTGCCTCGGGCAAAGACACTTGAGAATCACTACAACAGGCCCCTCCCCCAGAAGATCAACAAGAAATCCAGCCAAGACCAAGTTCACTTACCAAGGATAGCAGCGGAATTCCAGAGGAAGGGAAAGCAAAGCATGGCATTCATGACTTTCTCCCCATGATTCCTTAGTCTTGCAGTTAATTTAATTTTTTCTTTAATTTAATTTATTTTCTTCTGCTAAATTTTTTTTAACTTTTACTCTTTTCTTTTTTAACGTTTTAAAACTAGTTTATCTTAAAAATACCTTTCCAAAAAAAATAATAATCTTTTTTGAACCTTCATTATTATAGTCATATTTTATCCTTCATAGTATTTAACTTTATTTTTTGTATATACATAGGGTTTTTTTTTTTTTCTAAAAAATTTGGGGTACAATGTCCTCTAGCAGATCAAAATATACCCTAAATCTAGCTCCGGGCTTGTTTTAGTTTCCAGCCTGAGAAAATTCTCTCCACTTTCTTTTTCTTTATTCTCCCAACCAACTAACTTTATCAACTCCTTTTTTTAGAAATTAAAAAAATTTTTTTTTCCATCTTTATAAGCATATTCCATCCCTTCATTGTGTTTACCCTTATATACGTTTTTCATTCTTTAAAATTTTGGGAGGTAGTTTCTTCTAAGAGACCAAAATACCCCAAAATTAAGTGGGTGACCCTGTTCTAGTCACCAGTCTAACATATATATATTTTTTCTTTTTCATATTTTTTCTTTATTTGTTTTTCTTTTATTAATTCATTTTTTCTGAACTTCTTTTTATCCCCTTTCTCCCCCCCACGATTTGGGATCTCTTCTGATTTGGTTAAAGCGCATTTTCCTGGGGACTTTGCCACCCTTTTAGTATTTTATTTGCTCCTTCATATACTCTTATCTGGAAAAAATGACAAGGCGGAAAAACTCACCACAAAAAAAAGAACAGGAGGCAGTACCGAAGGCTAGGGACCTAATCAATACAGACATTGGTAATATGTCAGATCTAGAATTCAGAATGACGATTCTCAAGGTTCTAGCCAAGCTCAAAAAAGGCATGGAAGATATTAGAGAAACCCTTTCTGGAGATATAAAAGCCCTTTCTGGAGAAATAAAAGAACTAAAATCTAACCAAGTTGAAATAAAAAAAGCTATTAATGAGATGCAATAAAAAATGGGAGACTCATACTGCTAAGATAGCAGTAAGGCAGAAGAAAGAATTAGTGATATAGAAGATGAAATGACAGAGAATAAAGAAGCTGAGCAAAAGAGGGAGAGCTACTAGATCAAGAGGGGAGAATTCGAGAGTTAAGTGACATCATAAGATGAAACAACATTAGAATAATTGGGATTCCTGAAGAAGAAGAGAGAGGGGAGCAGAAGGTATATTGGAGAGAATTATTGTAGAGAATTTCCCCAATATGCCAAAGGGAACAAACATCAAAATCCAGGAGGTGCAGAGAACCCCCCTCAAAATCAAAAAGGATAGGTCCACACCTCATCACCTAATAGTAAAATTTACAAGTCTTAGCGACAAACAGAAAATCCTGAAAGCAGCCCGGGACAAGAAGTCTGTAACATACAATGGTAAAAATATTAGATTGGCAGCAGACTGTCTACAGAGACCTGGCAGGCCAGAAAGAACTGGCATGATATATTCAGAGCACTGAATGAGAAAAACATGCAGCCGAGAATACTATATCCAGCTAGGCTATCATGGAAAATAGAAGGAGAGATAAAAAGCTTCCAGGACAAACAAAAACTAAAGGAATTTGCAAACACAAAACCAGCTCTACAGGAAATATTGAAAGGGGTCCTCTAAGCAAAGAGAGAACCTAAAAGTAGTAGATCAGAAAGGAACAGAGACAATATACAGTAACAGTCACGTTACAGGCAATACAATGGCACTAAATTCATATCTCTCAGTAGTTACCCTGAATGTTAATGGGCTAAATGTCCCTATCAAAAGACACAGGGTAGGGGTGCCTGGGTGGTTCAGTGGGTTAAAGCCTCTGCCTTCGGCTCAGGTCATGATCTTAAGGTCCTGGGATCGAGCCCCGGATCGGGCTCTCTGCTCAGCAGGGAGCCTGCTTCCTCCTCTCTCTCTCTCTCTGCCTACCTGTGATCTCTATTTGTCAAATAAATAAATGAAATCTTAAAAAAAAAAGACACAGGGTATCAGAATGGACAAAAAAACAAAACCCATCAATATGTTGCCTACAAGAAACTCAACTTAGACCCGAAGACACCTCCAGATTTAAAGTGAGGGGGTGGAAAACAATTTACCATGCTAATGGACATCAGAAGAAAGCTGGGGTGGCAATCTTTATATCAGATCAATTAGATTTCAAGCCAAAGACTATAATAAGAGATGAGGAAGGACACTATATCATACTCAAAGGGTCTGTCCAACAAGAATATCTAACAATCTTAAATATCTATGCCCCTAATGTGGGAGCAGCCAACTATATAAAACAATTAATAACAAAATCAAAGAAACACATCAATAGTAATACAATATAGTAGGGGACTTTAACACTCCCCTCACTGAAATGGACAGATCATCCAAGCAAAAGACCAACAAATAATAAAGGCATTAAATGATGCACTGGACCAGATGGACATCACAGATATATTCAGAACCTTTCATCCCAAAGCAACAGAATACACATTCTTCTCTAGTGCACATGGAACATTCTCCAGAATAGATCACATCCTGGGTCATAAATCAGGTCTCAACCAGTACCAAAAGATTGGGATCATTCCCTGCATATTTTTAGACCACAATGCTCTGAAGCTAGAACTCAATCACAAGAGGAAATTTGAAAAGAAAACAAATACATGGAGACTAAACAGCATCCTTCTTAACAATGAATGGGTCAACCAGGAAATTAAAGAAGAATTGAAAAAATTTATGGAAACAAACGATAATGAAAACACAACAGTTCAAAATCTGTGGGACACAGCAAAGGCAGTCCTGAGAGGAAAACATATAGCGGTACAAGCCTTTCTCAAGAAACAAGAAAGGTCTCAAGTACACAACCTAACCTTACACCTAAAGGAGCTGGAGAAAGAACAACAAATAAAGTCTAAACCCAGCAGGAGAAGAAAAATAATAAAGATAAGAGCAGAAATCAATGAAATAGAAACAAAAAAAAACACAACAGAACAAATCAATGAAACTAGGAGCTGGTTCTTTGAAAGAATTAATAAGATTGATAAACCCCTGGCCAGACTTATCAAAAAGAAAAGAGAAAGGACCCAAGTAAATAAAATCATGAATGAAAGAGGAGAGATCACAACCAACACCAAAGAAATACAAACAATTATAAGAACATACTATGAGCAACTCTATGCCAACAAATTTGACAATCTGGAAGAAATGGGTGCATTCCTAGAGACATATAAACTACCACAATTGAACCAGGAAGAAATAGAAAAACCTGAACAGACCCATAACCAGTAAGGAGATTGAAACAGTCATCAAAAATCTCCAAACAAATAAAAGCCCAGGGCCAGACGGCTTCCCAGGGGAATTCTACCAAACATTTAAAGAAGAATTAATTCCTATTCTCCTGAAACTGTTCCAAAAAATGGAAATGGAAGGAAAACTTTCAAACTCATTTTATGAGCCCAGCATCACCTTGATCCCAAACCCAGACAAAGATCCCATCAAAAAAGAGAATTACAGACCAATATCCTTGATGAACACAGATGTGAAAATTCTCACCAAAATACTAGCCAATAGGATTCAACAGTACATTAAAAGGATTATTCACCACGACCAAGTGGGATTTATTCCAGGGCTGCAAGGTTGGTTCAACATCCGCAAATCAATCAATGTGATACAACACATTAATAAAA
>PISX010017828.1:0-42308 GCA_004024625.1 Mellivora capensis | reverse complement strand
GGTATTTTTCAAAGAGCTGGAGCAAATAATCCTAAAATTTGTATGGAATCAGAAGAGACCCCGAATCGCTAAGGAAATGTTGAAAAACAAAAATAAAACTGGTGGCATCTCATTACCTGATTTCAAGCTTTACTACAAAGCTGTGATCACCAAGACAGCATGGTACTGGCATCAAAACAGACACATAGACCAATGGAACTCTCTGGGTAGAGAGCCCAGATATGGACCCTCAACTCTATGGTCAAATAATCTTTGACAAAGCATTCCAGCCTTCTAATTAAGACCTTCAAAGTCCCCCCATGGCTTGTGAGATGAAGACATATTTTTTTTTCTTTTCCCAAGTTTTATTTTAGTGAAGACCCTACAAGCTCAAACTTCTTTGTACTTCTCTAGGCCTGGCATGTAATGCTACTCCATGCCATCTGAACTCTACGGGGCATTTTCTCCAACTCCCCTACTCACATAGACACTTTCCCCTGAGGCAGTGCTGAGGTGGTGCTCTTTTCCCCTGGTTACCTCTGGTCTTGACTTTTCCCTCCATACCTCAGCCCAGGTCACCTCGTCATGAAAGACCCCCTCCGGCTTCTCTTTTATCACAGTATAAATGTTTATACTGCTATGTGCATCTGTTCTTCAACATGCAATTCAGTAGAAATTGTACATGTATTTTTGTGGATAATTAATGCCAATAACTTACTCCAGATGAAGTATACATCTAAGCCTTCTGAGAATAAGATAATTTCTATTTTGGCTTAATCAGTATTTCATGAAGTGCTTGGCATGTGTCGGTACTTAAAAAAATATTTGTTGAATGAAATATTATTAAAAATATTTGCCAGTGTGGAGTACTGTATAAATGGGTATACTATCACCACATTACTACAAAACAGTGTCTTTTTTTTCCCAAACAGTGTTTTTGATCTGTGCAACCATGATATTTTAGAATTTAAGGATGACTTAGGTTCAAAATGGAAACTTTGAGGTTGTTGGAAGAAAGTTATTGTGTTCTGGTCAGTTTAGGAAAAAGGATTGAAAATATGTTATAGTTATCTTTGGTTATTCTTTTTCTGTACTATGATCCTAATTTCAAAACATTGCATCACCCCTGTCCCCATTAGCAGTGACTCCCTAGTCCTCCCTACCTTCTCTTCCCCCTGCCCTAGAACCACTAATCTACCTACTTTGTGGATTCACTTCTCTGGACATTTCATATAAATGGAGTCATATAATATGGCTTTTTGTGTCTGGCTTCTATCACTCAGTATAAAGTTTTCAAGGTTTATCAACGTTATCAGCATGTATCAGTGTTTCATTCCTTTTTATAGCCAACTAATATTCCATCATATGGCTATGCTATTTTTGTGTATTCATTTGTCAACTGATGTACCTTTTTTGTTAGCGATTTCCAAGTGGCTATTATGAATGCTGCCATGAACATTTATATGCATGATTTTTTTAGATATGATATTTTAGTATTCATACTGTCCTTCTGAGTCTGATTTGGGCCTCATAAATACTTTGTGAGATAAGGTAAGTCTTTCTATTTCCATTTTATAGGTAGGGAAACAGGATCTCAGATGTAATTGTCCAGTACATGCTAGAGTCAGCATTCAAATTCAGTTCTATTTTTTTCTTTTTTGACATGAATCATTAGTATGTTTTTTAAATACATTTTTCATTTTTTATCATTTTTCATTATTCTTGGTAGTTACAGTTATGCTCTATAAAGCCCGCACAAACCCTGAATTAACAAATATCTAGACATTGCACCTAGGAGAGGTAGAGGATGAGATTCCTTAGAGCCTCTGATCACAGTATTCTCATCAACTGATCAATATATAACCCTGCTTTGCATGTGTTTCTGTTTAAAGAAACTTGAATAATATCGTTTATTCATTAACATTGAACTCATGACCAACAGCACTATAATTCACACCTGAATGAAGCTTTATCCAATACATATGTTGTCTCTGTGAGGCACATTCCAGCCTTTTTGTATTTAGGAACATTAGACAACACTTCAACACTATGTATGTATGCTCAGGTGACATTTTTTTCCTTCATTTTTTAAAATTTAAATTTAATTAATTAACATATAAGGTATTCTAAGTTTCAGATGTAGAAGTCAGTGTGATTCATCAGTCTTTGTTTTTTAGATTTTATTTATTTATTTGATAGGCAGAGATCACAAGTAGGCAGAGAGGCAGGCAGAGAGAGAAGGGGAAGCAGGCTCCCTGCTGAGCTTGATCCCAGGACCCTGAGATGACCTGAGCCGAAGGCAAAGGCTTTAACCCACGGAGCCACCCAGGCACCCCCATCAGTCTCATATAACACCCAGTGCTCATTACATCACCTACCCTCCTTAATGTCCATCACCCAGTGACCCCATCCCTCCACACAGCACCCCCAGCCCCAAGCAACCTTTAGTTTGTTTCCTATGATTAAGAATCTCTTATAGTTTTTCTCCCTCTCTGATTTTTGTTTTATTTTGTCCTCTCTTTCGCTATGATCCTGTGTTTTGTTTCTTAAATTCCACATATGAGTGAGATCATATAATAATTGTCCTTCTCTGATTGAATTATTTTGCTTAGCATAGTAACAGGTGACATTTTAAATAACTAAATTACATAACAACAACACAAAAATGTGAAAAACATGGCGTGAAATAAATGGCAAAAGGGATGCAGTTTTACAGTATGAGAGCTGAACTGAGCTGAAACAAGAAGGCAGAGTGTTGCTTTGTTCGACCTCCACTGAGAACATGCACGTCAAGCAGCTCGCATTCCTTCCCACTCTGCTCATGTGCACGGATGACTGCGCTGCTAGTATTGATTTGGGCTTTACAAATACATTTTAGCAAGTAGGTGAATTCACAAATATGGAATCAGAGAAAAATGAAGATAGCCTTTATATGTTGCTTCAAGTTGATCTAGAGGTCATTTCTCTTATATTTTGTTCTAAAAAAATTGATGTTGCCCTATAGGCTGAAAAAGCTTAAAAATTGTCTTCTTTATCAGAAATAACCACCAAACCCATTCTGAAGAGTAATCTGCTTTCTGAAATATGTGACTATCTCTATCAGATTTCTACCTTTTCTAACACAGAATTAAATAGATTTTCCTTAGCAAAATGTGTTAATAAAGGTATTATATTACCATATAATTATAGAGTACACAATAATTTCTGAAGTACAGCTCAAAAATTTCTTTAAAAAGCTTTTATTAATTATCTTCAGATGGTTCCAAATAAGTAGATGTTCAAAGTTTGACATACTTCCACATGTTCTTGCCATTGCTAATGCTGAATTGAAATCTGTGTCAGAAACATGGGTATATTAAGGATGGCTGCAGCAAAGCCACATCCAGGAGCATCTCTGGGAGTCAGGAAGGAGCTAATGTGAAAATACTGCCTTCTTCCCAAACTGGAGTCATAAATGGCTTACGTGTAACATACATTGTATTATATACATATGTATTATATGTGATATGTGTAATACACACACTGTACAATGTAAATCCTAATTCACTAATATTTTTCTGTACTACCTTTTATGGTTGATAGTAGCATAGCAATTTTTAAGACAAAAGACAACTACAAAATTTCTTCATGCAATTCAAAATGTGCCCGTTTCACATTTTTTTTTCTTTAAAAAAAAGTCCATTTTAACAGAGATTTCTAAACCGGTAGTGGAGATAAAGGAACAAAACAATTGCATCAGGTTAGCAAACATTTCTTCTATTAATTGAATTTTGCATCCAAATGATAAAAGAGATCAAATGTGTATTTCAGAAAATAAGAATAACATTGTTTATTAGGATGTATTTGAGTGAGGACACATATATGTAATACTTGAAATAAGAAAGGCATCATAACAGAGGTTAATACCAGATATTTGGTATTACAGGGCAATAGCTTCAGATCATAAATACATGGCCAATATTATAATTTGATCAGACATTCTACATTGTGCTTATGTTCATTGCACTGATAATACCACTAAAGACCTTACATAATTGGACAGTGTCATGAGTTTGCACAGAGAGGAGTAGGAACACTTTAGCATCTAAGCCAAGGTAACATAATGTGAACTTTTTCCACTTCTACTTGCACTACCTTTTCCTGACCTACACAGTTTCTCTGGATCTTAGTGACTATGTAAAGGAATTGATTTTACCAGGAATTTTAATGCCTCCAGCCTTCTATTCACTTAAGTCAGTGTTTTATTTGATGTTTACAGGTGAGAGTGAGAGATTAGATAAGACATAGAGTAGAGAGAACATATGAAATAGTTTTGCATTTGTTTAATGTTCTTGGAACTTCCTTATAATGATCTATGTCTCCTCACATTTACATTTGCCAAATTCTCCCCCCCCCATGCGTGTGCACACACACATTCCTTTCATTCTAGATTCCTTGCCATCTACAATGATGACCAAAAGATGAGAAATTTCTTGACACTAATGTCTGCTAGAATTCTTTTGTCTTCTAGACTTAAAGCTGTTTGTGGCAAGTTCTTAGTACAGTATTTAGCTGACTGTATATGCTAAGTAAGTGTTAATGGGGGGAATAACAAATTGAAGACAACTAGTGGAATCTGTAACTATGTATCTTCGCTGGCAGAGCAGACCTAGCAAGGTGACTCTTCACACACTTGAATCGACCTGCCTCATCTGTTGTTAAAGAATAGCTATCTATCTGCTAATGTCTAAATGAGAAGCTGAGTCTGCAAGTCAGAGCACTACATTTATATTGACTTTTTGATGTTTGTAAGTAGCTGTGTTTATATGCCTCCATTGTATTAGTACCGCATGCAGATATACCAGAAAGGGTTCGCTTTTGCTCATGTAGATCATAGCTAAAACAGATATACAGGCAGCCCATAAACATACTTAAAGTGACGAAAATAATGGCATAAGAGTCACAGATCTGGAAAATCACGGAAGTCAAAACTCAGTGAAGGATATAAGTCAAAGACATGAACAAAATTACTCCTATAGCAGAAAATAATTTTTTTAGAAAACCATAAAATATAGATGTTTCTAAGTGATGAGAGAACAAAAGTGAATTTCAGAATTGTGCATGTAGGTATTTATGTGATAAGTAAATAAGTAATATTTAAATGTATTTGTATCTAGTCAAATGCTTATTGATTAAAGGCATTTCAGACCCCTGGCTGCAAATCAAATGTGATGAACATAATCAGTAATGGCTGTGAGGATTGAGCAGATAGTCTCTCATCTGCTTACATGGGCAGAATCTTAGTCATAAATCGAATTAGTTTCTTCTATGGTAGAAACGTTTTATTTTTGTTAAAGTTAATATCATCCTAATACTCGCACTTAAATTCCAAAATTATTTGTATTAGGTATTTGAGAATCGTACAAAAATCAAAGACAATTAAAAAAAAAACATTGCACAGGCAGACAGAAGAAGACAAAGACAGAGGTTAGGAGAGATTAGGTGTATGGTGTCTCTAGAAGTGATATAGCGAAAGCTTTAGATTCTCCACTTGTGAAATTAAGCAATGAAATGGAATTAGAACTCAGTAAGTTGCTTTTCTCAAAGATGCTAGAAGAATGACTTCTTGTCTCTAAATTGCCCTATTTAATCTAATATTCCTCTCCTTTTGCTGTAATACCCCTCTCATCATTTCACACGAGAAGTCACTAAATGTTTAGAATCAAAATAAGAGCTATTTCCAAGATTTTGGATGATGTCTTCAAGGTGGCAATTCAAACTATAAAGTGTGCTGGTCACTGTGTCCCATCATCAACTTACTATTTTTGTGTACATTAAAAAAACAAATAACTCTTGCCAATACTAAGAACTGATTCACCATAGTACAAGAGTTACTGAAGTTTATTGTAGTACTCTCTGTGGTAAATAACATTGTAATAGATGCCTCTACATATTAAGAGGCTTATGATATATGTTTCATAATACTATGCTTTTTAAAAAGATCTTATTTATTTATCTCAGAGACAGAGAGAGAGAGAGAGCAAGCAAGCATGAGCAGGGAAAGGGGAAAGGGGCTGAGAGAGAAGCAGAGTCCTTCCTGAGCAGGACCTCAGGATCGTGACCTGAGGCCGAAGGCAGATGCTTAGCCAATTGAGCCACCTAGATGTCCTAATACTATGCTTTTATATCTGTCTCCTCCACTAATTTCATGAGTTCCCTGAAGATTTTATCATTTATTCCCAATCTAACTCAACATCTCATACACAGAAAGTGCTCAGTAGATATTTGTTGAAGGAATGAAAGTGATTAATGAAATTCACATTATAATTTACTATAGATTCATTAAAAAAACAGTCTATTTGTTTCTATGTTTTATTCAATTAAAGAACAGGAAATGAAAGGTGAAAGTTACAATGCCTTTTCAGTGCTATTTCATTTATATCAGCTTTTTAAGAAAGTGCTCATTTTTTCTAAAGCATAATATTCTACATTTTTATGCAGTTTAGAAATTTATTATTCAACTATGAAGTCTTTTGAGTGCATTACTATTGAAAAAGCTATCAAATATTTACTGCATATGTAAGTAAGAAAGTTGAATCCTCTTATTCTTACACTGAACACATGCAAAATCACCACACTAATGACAACAACAACAAAAATCTTGAAAATCAAAGTGCAGTTGTAAGGTTTCATGTAAGATTACAGAATATTTATTAGAAATGGGAAAGTAACATTAGATAAAAATCACAGTTGTCCATATTTTTTAAATTTCACTGCTACATAATGCCATGATTTATGATGCTTGTTTCTCATTACTATAGCAATGAGATTTTATTATAATAATACTTCAAGAAAAGAAGGCTTCAAAACCTTTTAAAAAGTGATAATCTGTTAGATCTTTTCTAAAACATTCTGCGATTCTTCTCTTGTAACTCACTAGGTGCATGTTGAATGCCTTATACACGCAGACCTAAAAACACACAAATTTGTTAAACTCTAGCAAATAAAACTTTCAATTTTTAATGGGCTCTAACGCAATCTTATACTTATGTAGATTAGGAAAAGCTTGAAAAATATAATTCTGAAGTAATCTCATTCAGAAGCTAATACCTATCTGAATTTTTGAAAAAAAAAAACCCACAGTATTTTACTTAATACAATAATGACCTTTTTCTAGTAATTTGCAATATGTATTATTCCTTTAGGGGAATATCATCATGCATCCTGGTAAGATGAGATTTCCTATGTAAATGCTACCCTTTTAAGGTCAAAAGCTATACTGAGTTAATGATGGCAAATGAAAAATGGTCAGGTGTTCAATATAAACAACAATGAAAATCCAGAGCTTTGTGATAATCCTGTAATATATTTTAAAGCAGTTATAGCTATTTTAATATACCTATATATGTATGTCCACTTATAAACATAGCTATGTAGATATATATACACAAATACACTAATTTCTTCAGCACACCACACAACTATGCTATTATTTTAAATATCAATTTGAGCCTTAATCTATACTAACAAAGTTAGTAAGACTCTTCTAAATATTATTAGTATTGTACATTCAATATTTTCCTTCAAAGCATTAGCCATGTATCTGTTTTAATATCCCAGTCTAAGGTTCACAATGGACCACACATCTATACAACAAAAATTATTCACTGTAAAAGTCACCCTTGAAAGAAAAAGAGATTGAGTCTTAAATAGTTCTCTCTTTGTTTACAATCAAAGAATTTTTGCAGCCCTTATTCATAATCTTTCCCTTCTCTTATTTAACAAGATGATACAATCTAAAAAGAAACTTAATGCAACCATATTATATTTTATTATTATTATTATTTATATTTTGGGCAAAATTAGCTTTTCTAGTCAAAATATTTTAAGAGTAAAAAAACTGAAATAGAAAAAGAGAACTTGTTCAGAGCAAATTTAAGAACAGCCGTTACCCATAAAGCTGTCAAATGGCACTGCTAACTATAGTAATTTTTTCTATAATTTGATGTAATCTTGACCCCTGTCACATGTTAATACAGCATGAAGAATAGTGGGTAACAAAACATGCTTATTAATGAATTGGAGATATAACATGACATTGGTTTTTTCCTTTGAAATATCTTAATATTGGAATTAGCAGAGCCTAGATAATTTCAATATATAATTATGTCTGTCCATATCTTGCTAGTTAGTGCTGTGATTAAGAGACATTTAATTTTTAATTATGCCATAGATGGAAGGTTGATTTTTTGAGTCAGGTATAACAACAATAACTCTGGACATGAACTCTGTAACATGAAATCTAATTTGTCGGCTAAGAAAGCTTCTGCTGGAGACTTTTAGCAGAAAGACAAACCAGAGTTAAGGCAGGGGCAATTGCTTAGCTGATTATCTCTACTATTTTAATGACCATACTGGTTAAAATACTTGCAACAGAAATAAGGTAAGTGCAGTTTTTAAAGTCTGTGTTGACAAATCAATGCCATGACATACCTCACTCTGTTCTTTATTGTGTTTCCCATTTTGCACCTGCCCAACAAGTACACACACACACGCACTCCTAAAATTACTAACAATGATGTGTGCTGCTAATTTCCTCTTTTCCAATTCCATTAATAAGAGCCACAAGGTAGGGTTTTGCAGATAGGAAGAAGATAATTTCTTTGTTTATGGAAAGAAAGATAGCATCCTCTGCTGGGAAGCACTTCACGGGTAGTTCCCTCTTTCCTTTCATTGTGATTTTTCTGAGTTTTAATACTGTACTTCATCACTTCTTCCAATCACCAATATATAATGAAAGTGAAATATTAAATTAGTGTGAAGATGACGAATGTTCCAAAGTTATTCTTTGGAAAAGGGTAGTCACTTCAGTCTACTAAATCAACCTGCAAGACCATGATAAAGGGTTATCAAGAGCGTAGGATGGTAACTTCTGGTTTCCGTTGGTCTGACAATACTGGGCAAGTTAATGAACAGCATTAGAAGCACAGAGCTCAGTGAGACTTTAAGAGAATGCTAGATCGTACAAACTTAATGCATGTAAGCCACTCCAAAGAAATGGAAATCTATGGTGTATAAGAACGTTATTTGTTTTCATGGAATGGAACATAACAAGAACACTCTCCTTTATGTCTTCATGTCACAAGGGGCATTATTGCTGCCTGTGTTGTGTGTTATACTTTAAAATATTACTTGACTCACTCTTTTGAGTCTTATTTCTCTAACACTTCCCAAGAAATGGGTTTTTCACCTCAAGTTAACTGTTAACCATATCCTGACCCACTGAAAAGAGCTGTCACCTGCCCAGCTCTTTTTGCCAAAGCTCACAAGGAGAGTGAGTGTCTTGCTTGTCCATCAGCCAGTACCAGACCAAACACTAAGCTGTAATTTAGATGTAGGGTGTTCTACATGAAGCCTTGCCAAATTTCAAGTCTCCCAGTGTCACAGTACAGGGGAACTAAAAATTTACATGCAAATTCAAACTTTTCCTTGGGATGCACTAAAGGAAAACACAGAATGTTACAAGGTAGGGTCTCCTGTGTACACTGTGCTTAGAACCTAACTTGTCTTTTTCTCTTCAGTTCCTCCAAGTTCACTGCAATCTCTCTCAAGAGAATCCATCTGGGGACCACCTCAATATTTCAACCCACCTTTAGAAACATCTTAATCTCCTCGCAGGAAATGTTTTCCCTCTGTTTCTTTTGGGAGTTTTGAGAATTCCAGTAGTTCTTCAGGATATAGTGAGCATCTTTTCATGTTCTCCTTAGGCACTCTAGCCTAGTGCAGAGAAGGAATATGGGCACACCAATTCCCAATGAGTCCCTCACCAGTAAATGTGACTTACTTATAAAAAGAAAAACAAAGCAAAACAAAACACCTTCTTCCTGTTAGTAGCACACGTTTTCCTTTGAGAAAAAAACATTATAATCCTGAATGAAGTGAATAATTGTCTCTTCTTCTTTTTTGTGAGCTGTAAACCCCTTCCCCATTATGAGAGAGAGAAATATTTGGCTCCATTTTGCACTTTCTGGGACATGCTGCATTATTCACAGCCAATGCTTGTCACTGCGATATCTAGAAACAAAGTTACTGGTTCTGATTAGATTATTCTGATTTTAAAATCTACTTTTAAGAACAGAATGCTAGGCTTTAAAAAAAAATTATTTCTACCATTGGCAGTTGAGTTGTGTTAAGAGTCCAGCCTCTGAGTGAAACTGGCTGAATTTGAAGCCACTAACTCTATTGCTTTAGATAATCTGCCTAATCTTTATAGCCTCTTTCTTCTTCTGTTAAAAATATTACCTGTTCTATGCAATTAATGAATCATTGAACATTATTTCAAAAACTAAAAAAAGAATTCCTACCCAATATAAAAAGTTTGAAAACTTTAATGAATATATAAAAATATATATTATATGTGTATATGTAGAAATGCATGTGTGTATATGTCTATAGATACATAGGTGTATAGAGAGAAGAAACAGAAGAGAAAGAGAATAGTGCCTGCATACAGTAATGCTATTATCAAAGGCCTGGATGAAGGATAGAGTGGTTGTACAATGTAGTCCAAAATTTACATGACCCTGCAAAAGATTTATAACCTTCTTCAATAAATCATTATGAGGCTTAATTACATTCAGGTCTTTGAATCTTGGAAGTAATGTGAACAAGTAAATCAAAAAAAAGTTTTCTGGTTCTCTGTTTTCACCAAACTTTGCCCACAATTCTGATCAGTGTAAACTTTTTCCACCAGAATATTGCTGAACAGTGAATCACTTAAACAGTAGTATACTGTCAGTTCAGCCCAGCTAGGAATTTTTTCACTACCATAATTTATAAGAATTTTATTCTTAAATAGGATACCATGATGGTTGAATTACTATCAGTTCTATTTTTTTGTAATTCTTTGATTAGAAATGAAGATTGTCAAGTTCAGCCAAGAGCAGACATTTCTACAATTTCTACATTCTACTATTTAAACTGAAAAATTTACCAAAACAATAATATATGCGTATACAGATGTGTGGGTGTGTGTGTGTAGTAAAGGTGGTCACTATTCTAATAATTCAGTGATTAATCACTATTGAGATTATGATAGCCATAACAAAAAAATGCTTATGTTGGAACATGTTTGAGAATATGTACAAATTGTGTCCAATTTTATATGGTTACTTGATAAATCATACAAGTTGGCTTTTCCATGTTAATAGCCATCAATATCACATTTATAGATATACTTTACCTGCTTTTTTATAGTAGCAAGGAGTATATGACTTGCGAAAAAATAAATGTGTATGTCATCCCACTTGAAATTTTGTGCTGTCTTCTACAAAATATGAAAGTGTATTTGGAGCATGCATATACAACTAGCTTAAACAGGTCTTATCATTTTGAACCAAACAATAGTCCTTTTTGAGCAAAATTTACTAAAGGTTAAGAGAAATATCACATCAGAGAAGGAACTTGACAATTTATAAATATTTTTGTAAATATTGAGCATATGATCCAGTAACACTCAAGGTACTCTAATAAGATAAATATGAAGGGTGAGAGCTATTCAAAGCAGAAGGCTCACAATGAAGCACTCATAGACCAAGCCTCCAATAACAAGTCTCCTCTTTCCATCAGAGATCTAGTGTCAAGATGGTTAAGTCATATATTTCTTTGTCATTATAATTATAAAACGTTGTTCCCAGTTAATTAAACTTAAAAATAATTTCTAAAACTTTTTACCCCCTATTACCCATTTGGGTAACATTTTTACCCCAAATACCTATTTAGGGACAGATTTATAATTCAAAAATTAAGCATTTTTTTCCTTTTTTTTTTTCAGATTTGCAAGTATCTTGCATGCTAATATTGTCAAGCATTTAAAATTATAGAAAAAATTTGAGAGGTCTTGTGCTTCTTTTCACTATAATTTCATTAATATTGTGTCCTTATACTTCTTATACTTCTTAATAGCATATGTATCAATGCCATGATTCCATACTTCTATACATCGGAAGTAATGTACTATATCCATCATTTCTGTGTGAGCAGAGCCTCTGTTTTTACATTCTTCCTACTTTATTCAGTAGAAGTATTTGGTTATATGCCATCCTTTCCCACTTATATTCTATGTAACTTGCATGACTAAGACCTCAATCATGCATGTTGCTAAAGCATATGTCAAAAAGTCTAGTAGCTTCTACTAAACACCTACTATACCTTAAAAATAACAGAGGATGTAAAAACAATCTTTGCCAAATATTATTGAGTTATTACTTTGTTCCAAGCATTTGGAAATCTGGGTAATAAGAGTGAAATATGAAACTTTCTCCCAGAGAGGTCACAGTTTAGCAGATAAATACTCTCTCTATCCATGCATACATACATATGTGTATGATAAATATATAGTGTGTGTATATGTAATGCAGGAACAAATGACTTGATCTTCATTATCTCATGGCATCCTTACAGTATTCCTGTGAGGTTGATATATTTTCATCTACATTTTGATGATGAAAAAAGTAGCAGGCACTCAGGCTTGTTAGAAACTTCCTGAAGTTCACGCAGGTGAGTGAGGACACAAATGTAAGCAGAGGGTCAAAGAGTTCTGTCTAACCCCAGAACACCATGTCCATAATCACTTCAATGAATCAGTCAAGTTTGACTTTCTCTTTTTGTGTGCAAGTGTGATGTGAAAAGGCGGTGCCATGACAGTGTAATGGGGTTGGTGGAATAGAAGAAGGGCAGTGATGAGGGAAGAGGAAGAGGAAGAGAAATGTCCTCAAATAGAGATAATATGAGATCTTTGGAAGTTGAAGTCTGAATAAGATTTGTTAGGATAAAAAGGAGAGTAGAAAAAGAACAGGGTATTTTGGATAATGAAACAAGAGCAGAGATAATTAGAGTGGGTGGGAGAGAAGGAGTGAGAGGTAAAGTTGGAAATTTATACTGAGACCAGAGTTTAAAGAGCTTTGAATTCATACTTTCTGTTTCTACTTGATCCTATAGGCCTCAGGGAGTTCTTGAAATTTTGCAAATAGAGGAATGACTTAATTGCCTACATTTTAGAAAAAGAGTTCTGGTTGCAATATAGAGGACGGATTAGAGTAAGTAAGAGGAGGAGGAATGTACCAGTTATACTAGCCAAGTGAGATGTGATAGAGATATAAATTAGAGCTCTGTCAGTAGGAATGGATAAAAGGGAGTGTGAGCAATATTTCAGTAACAAAATTGTTAGGACCTCGTGATGAATTAAACATGGGAGATGAGTAAAACTGACTCTGATATTTCTGGTTCAGGCTGAATGATGTTGCAGTTAACAGATATAGAAAATAAAGAATGGGATAATTTCAGGAGGAAAATGATGAAATAATCGACATGCATATATGGCATAGTGAAGGAGATAATCAGAACAAATAAATAACATATATGATCACTTACTACATTGGTTGGTCCATGCTGTAAATGGTGAATGAATCTCTGCCAGTCAGTTTAGAACTCTTTAAGAGCTTTTCTTTGTCCCTTTTGACTTTTCTATAAGTCAAGGAACTAATGGAAGCATTCTGACAACTTCTAAGCACGCCTTTTCAAACAGAAATTTGGGAAATGGATGGATTTATAGTTCAGCAGACCCACTGTGAAAAAGTCCTAGGCTAGTCCTATGTATTGTACTTACCAACCCCATTTTTCCCCACCATAATGGGGAGTGCATGATGAAAATTTAGGTTTCCAGACTTCAGCTTAAACTCTGGTCCTGTATCAAATAACCTTCGATATATTTGGTTTCACCTGTGTATGGTCAACAAAATAATTGGCTACATGTCTCTTTTGGTCTGAAAACCATTGTATAGTTTCCTGGTTTCCACTGGTAAATATTAGCTAGGTCCTATGGCTCCATTGACTTACATTTCCTTTCACTTTTTAAGAGCCTAGCATTTACACATCCTGGATATGCTGATATTTGACACTATGAGAAGCTATAGTTCTAGTGACAAATCATCTGGCAGATCCTGAGGAAGGTGAAAGTTTACCTGGAAGACCTCCACTTCATTTGAAGTCACTTAATAGTATCCGACCAAGGCAGTTGGAATCTCTCCTTTTAAAAACGGGGTTTAGAATACTTCAGCATGCCCACTTTGTCCCTGTCAGATCCCTGGCAATGGCATATGTGGGTTGTCAAAGATGGACATTTGGTTTTCCATGGATATGTACTACTCTGATAATAAATCATGGACTTAGTAATTAGCTGATTATGTTCTCCCCTCTGAGAGATAGGATCTCTTTATATGTTGCCATTCAGGACCTCTGACACTGACTCTTTTATTTAAATTGTTAGTAGATCTGAATCTGTCATTTTCTCTCTTCAAAGAATCAATGATACTTATCAAAGCTGTCAATTCCATAGTCCTTATAATTATTTGTGTCTCTTTATCTTTCAAATGCTCTAGACCAGGATTCAATAAACTTTGGTCCATGGATTAAATTGGAACTGTCACCAGTTTTCATGAATACAATTTTATTGGAAAACAAGACGCCCATTTATTTATGTACTGCCTGGCTGCTCTTGGACTGCAACAGCAGAGCTGAATATGCGATACCATATGATTTGCACAGTATAAAATACTTCCTATTTGGTTCTTACCAAAAGTTTTCCCACTCTTACGGCAGACATTATTCTTGCTAATGCACCCTTCCCACTTGGATTCATGTTACATCACTATCACTTACCAGATGGTCATCATGGGCATGTTCCTTAACTTTCTAAGCCATACTTTGCTTATTTCTATTTAACTTGGAAAAAAAACTGAATCTTTTTTTGGATCATATTAGCACTATGATACGTCAAAAATAACTCAAATACAAATGTTTTTTGTATCTAAAAAAACAAAACTGAGAGGAAATTTAGACCTCTACTGAACTGCTTCAAAAATGTATTAATGAGGCATTTTATTGCATGTCACAAGACAACTTTTTTTCTGTTCTTTCAATCTCAAAAGTCTTAACTACCATCTCTTTCCCCCATATTCTCTTCAAAGTAACTTCTAAAAGTGGTTTTCTTTGTGTTTTCCTGGCCCAATTCCTTTTCCTCCTTTTCTCCCAGGCTTCCTATTGTATTCTGTCCACAATGAGATGTGTTGTGTTTATGTGTTATTATAATAAATCAGCCATTTTCCCTGATTTATTTTAGCTCCATAGTCATACTAATTAAGCAAATCAAAACAATTCAGATGGGAGGAAGATTCTGCATATTTATATGTGGCACATGTTTTTGCTCTTGTCACCCATTTCTCCTAGCAAAGTCTGCTCATTCTCCTCTGTCATGGGCATATTCAAATTCTAGCCAAAGTCTCTCTTCCTCTTCTCCAACTAATGTGGTTCCTCTGACAGATCCCAGACAGTGCTTTCATTCCAGCCTGTGTACATCCAGAGACATAGTGTCTAGCAATATTTCAAATGCTCTGGAATTTGGAACTTTAGTGGAATCAAAACCAGAAATGATAGGATTCAATTCCCACTTATTTGAGACTATGTAGGACAAGAAAGCTAATGTTTCAACCAAAGTCTTTCCTCATGGTATCAAACCTCAATAAAACTGAAAGATACATAGAATACATCTGTTGACTCTAGACTTCCCAAAAAAGGGCACTAAAATAACCTGGTGATAAAGAAAAACCAAATTTATTGCTTACTGTGGCAAAGAAAACCATTATCTAAACAGAACCTTAGTGGAGTCTCTGAATTCAGAGGTCAGTGATAGGTGGAATATTTTTAAGATTCTGAGACTAGTTTTCAATGGAGGTGTCTGGCTGGAATGAGGCAAAGTTTGTGATACAATAGTTTAGGTCTGATAGACACAACAGGGGCAGAGTTTGAAAAAGATGGCTTATTTAATAAAATCAGCTGAGCAATGTATTATGATAAGGACAGTATTGTTCTGAGGGTTAGCTGAGTAGTCTGTTTTCCACATAGATATTCAGTAAGTTCCTGGGGAAAAGAAAAATATTTAAATTATTTGCAGCTGAGTTTTATAAGCCAAACTCTAAAGATGTTCCCAAAGAATCCTGTCCCATAATACTCAATCAAACATTAATCTAAGTACTTCCGTGAAGGGACTTTGAAGATATAAACAAATTTATGAACATTAAAACAGAGAGGGGTAGATTATCCAGCTGTGCAGAGTATAATGACACGAGCCCTTAAAAATATAAATTTCTTCTGCTAGAGTCAGAGAGATGTGGTAGAATAGGAAGAAGGAGAGATGAAGCCAAAGGGGGTGGAGGTGGAGGGGGTCAAAGAAATTTAAATAATGAGAACAACTTGACCCACCATTGCTGGCTTTCAAGACCGGGGAAGAAAGGAGTGCATAAACCATGTAATGTGAGCTTTCCCTAGAAGCTGAGAAAGGTCCAAAAAGGAAATGATGGGGACCTCAGCCTTACAGCTATATGGTACTGAATTCTTACAACCTGAATAAGCCAAAATGCATTCTACCCTAAAGTGTCCAGAAAGCAATGGGATCCTATGGAGACTTTGATTCAGCTTTATCAGACTCTACCAGTTGAGACATAGCATACCTGGATCTGTGACCCACAGAACTGTGAGATAATAAATGTGTGTTATGTTAAGCCACAGACTGTGGTAATTGGTTACAGCAGCAATAGAATCTAATACTGTGGAGGGGGGGGAAACAATCTAGAAATAGTAAACTTGTGTCAATGCAAACTGCAGAGTGTCAGATAATTATATAAGAAGACTTAGTATAAAAAGTCAAATAATTGTATAAAAAGCCTTAGTTCTCAATTAGCTTTGTGGCTGCAGGTGGTTTCCTTTCAGTTCTCCCCTTTAAACCCAAAAATCCTGGCCTTGCCCCAGTTTTTAGCTAAATTTATCCTATGCATTCTGAAGTCTACAAGGCAATAAGAAAGTTAATGCTACACTTAGCAATAAAAATTAAACAGGGGCTGATTCTTCAGCTAAAACTCTGAGGACCTCATAATTAAGTGTGAGGAATTATTTTATTTCCATGTACAAAGAGCCTTGCTTGTTAGAGATCTGACTTCAAGAGATGAAAACTTAATCTGTATTGGTAACCTCCAGTTTCCCCAATCCACCCTGATATCTTGATTGTGTACTGTTTGGACTCAGTTTCTTTTTATCACTTATCTTTTTATCACTTTATCACTTTATCCCCTGTCCTTAAATGTTTTTCCTAATGCTGAGAATTCAGAATTCTCTTGGGTTTGAAATGACAGTTAATTTTTTCCCTCAGCTTTTGCCTATAATTGCTGCCATATTGATTGGATTCAGGAGTAACTGAGCTTCCACATTACTGCCCACCATTGCCAAAGAGCCACGCACAGGAATCACCCAGACCTGAACACACACATGGAATATTTTCCTGATGGCATATTGTTATGCATTCAACATATATTTACTATAATAGCTTGCTACCTCTCAAATTGCATATCCAATCTATGGCTACCAGGCATTTTGTCCCCAAAACAAGGACACGTAATAACTTTAAACATGCAAAATTTATTTCTAATGTGAAATTTCAGACACTTGCTTAATCTACACCATTTTTATGCCTCTAAGATTTGTTACCTCTCGCATGTCAGTAGGATGTTCTATTAACAGCTCAAAGTTTTTCCCCATCTCTAATACAGGACTTTCCAAGAATTTCTCCATTTTTGTAATGGGGCATGTAGCTTCTACCAATTTCAGGGCAGAAATTTTCTTTTCTTTTTTTAAATTTTTTAAAAACTTATCTGACACACACACACACACACACACACACACACACACACACACAGAGGAAGAGAGGGAATACAAGCAGGAGGAGTGGGAGAGGGAGAAGCAGGATTCCCGCTGAGCAGGGAGCCCCATGCAGGGCTCAATCCCAGGACCCAGGGATCATGACTTGAGCCCAAGGTAGAAGCTTAATGACTGAGCCACCTGGCACCCCTGGAACAGCAGTTTTCAAAGCTGCTTACTTTCTGTCTTATTGAGGCATCCCAGTATCCAGTGGAAATTATCTCTCCTAATAAACAAGGAAAAAATCCCTGAGTAAATCCACTCCTGCTTCCACTGAGATCCCTTTCCTTTTTAGAGATTACCACAAATTCTTAGAGAATAGGAGATAGGGGAAAAATAGATGCTTGCAAATTAAAGCATTTTACTACACTCTGTCAATTTGTGAATTCATAATGCTTTATATCTATTACATCCCATAGTCTCTAAAATAATAATTCTATTAACAGAGTGGTATAGACAATTTCTACCTGACTTGCATTGTTTTAGAGATTATCAAAACTCTTGTCAACACCTACTTGCTAAAAACAAAATCCAAGAACTGTTTAAAATGAAATTGTACCCTTAACTAATCATGTATTTTTGACCAGTGTCATGATGTAAATTAAAATTTACTCCCCCTATGTAATCCACACGTAGTTCATCTCAACATTGTATTAAATTCAAAAGAAGTACTAGACACCAATTTACCCATCTACCCACCCACTTCCAAATAGAAATGGAAAGAAATTGAAATACATATCATCTCATGACAAAACAAACAAACAAAACTTTAAATCCACCCTGGTACCTTGGCTCAAATTATAGTCTTTACTCAAATAATAGTTTCATTTAAAGGTTTAGGATAGCTGCTCAAAATTCCTCTCCCACTCCTCTCTTTCCTTCTCTTTCTTTCTCTCTTGTTCTCATTTCCTTAACTCTATTCTATTCTGTTTTATTCTCTCATTTATTCCTTCTTTTCACTCTCTCCTGAAGGAATATCATCCTTTCATATAAAAGGTGAAAAATAATATCTAACCCATAATACTGCTCTAAGGATTATATAAAACCATGATTAAAATACCCCTAGAACTCTGCCCATTATTTAGTAACAATTAAATAAATTTTTATCTACCATTAGTAGTACACATATGTATATAATCACTTATGTTATTGTTTTATAGATTTTCTATATTTGAGAGAGAGAAAGTGAGTGAGAGTGACGGGAGGAGCAGAGGGGGAGGGAGAGGGAGAGAGAACCTCAAACAGACTCTGCGCTCAGTGTGGGACTCAATCCCACAACCCTGAGATCATGACTTGAACCAAAACCAAGAGTTGGACACTTAAGCAACTGAACCACCCAGGCACTTATTTTTAAAACCACATAGTTTATAATTCAATTAAATTTACATTTTAATTGAATATCCTTACATGATAGAATAAGAAAAGTTATCATATAATTAATAGCTTTAAGGAAAGAATAATATTAAATTTTTCTAAATATTTTAGTTAAAAGGGTAAGATTCATTTTTTTCTACCAATCTACAATACTAAATTTATCTAACTAACTAACCTATCATGCAGTAAGTGTTATGTTGGATACTGTATATAGATGAAAAACAGATTAGTACCGGCCCACACAGAGCTTAAGGCATATTGGGTAAAAAAAAATGATAAAAAGTTAGCAAATAAGTGCAAACTACTAAGGAAGAAATAGAAATAGTTCTATGATAGGGAATGTGAACTTAGAATGTTGACAGAAGGCCTTCTAAGGAGACAGGGTTAAAATTGAGAAGGAAAAAAGTAGAAAGAGCAAATCATATAAAAAATGAAGGATCACATTAGCATAATAGAAAGATCTTAGAATTAAATTGTTTCATATTTCTAAGGGTTAATAAGATACAATCTATTACATTTGAAATTATAGGATAAACCAACTACATTCAATATAATGCCATTAGATATTTTGCTTTTTTATAAAATTGAACTATTATTCATAACTTGCATTCATATAACACCTTTAGTTGCCAAACTCTAAATTTGTTTTATATATATATATATATAATATATATATTTATGTAATATATATATATCTCAATATTACTGTGCTATGTATACAGCATATAGTATTGTTATATACTAACCATATAGCATTATGTAACATATGGTATTATATTCTACATGTATAAACATATCACTAGTACTAATTACTATTTAGTAGTAATTGAACAGTAAACGTTTTCCTCAAACTTACAGAGATTTACCATTACTCATAGTAAGTGGTGAGATAGGACAACTGCTCTATTAAATAAGATTTCTTATCTTTTACTATAGTACTTCATGTATAAAGTTACTTTTCCTTTAGAATGAATAACTTGCCAGAAGTTGTTTTATTCCTGGAACTCACAGTTTTTCTGTTCCTCTAGATACCTTGAGATCAGCAAATAGTGGTTCATAAAATGCACAACTTTTGGAAATTTCTGTTTTAGACATTTCTAGCCATTTTTTCAAGAATCAACAGCCAGCATTTGATTAGATTTAACTATAAGAAAACTTAAAGGTTATTAAATTGATAATGTTGTCCTAAACAGGAAATTATCAAGGTTTTGGTTATATTTATCCTGACACAAATATTATCTCTTTTTAACTTCAAATAAACTTAAAAAAACTGACTTGCATATAATATCTTTTTCTCTAAATATTTTTAGATCAATCGTCTTAACTATTATGCAGAGTAAGACAACAGTTCAGGAAGTCTCTGGGTACTTAAGATAACAGCTTTTTGTTTCTGTCACCCATTTATCGTTGTAAAAATCTATTCTTTCTTCTGTTAATGAGCTCATCCAGTTTCCAGCTAAACCCCTCTTTCCTCTTCTCTAACTAGTTTTATTCAAAAGTAACAGATACAGATTCTTTGGCTGCCAAATATTAAAAGAATGAAACCAGATATTTAAATCCTAATGACATATATTTGACTTGTTTGGGGATAGCAGAAATATTTGTTACCTAAGTTTTCGTTTCTTTGAAAAACCAGGTAGGATAAACCACATGTCTAAAATACAAATTCTTATATTTCTGTGAAAATGCAGCTGTAGATGTCATCATGAGTAGGGACTTTTACAGTGTCATAAAAATTCAGTGTCACTATAAATTTATGCTGCTGAAAATGTCGACATTTATGGCAACTTCTACAAGGACATATTTTAAAATGATACTAAAACTTGATGCAGCAACTTTTATTTAGTTAAAAAGTAAGATTATAGAACAAAAACATTTACTCTAATTTTTGAAACTATCAATATGGATGATTAATTTTTAAAATTCTCAAATCACATCATGGTTTGATGGGTACTTAAAAATCAAATCACTCAAAATTAAAAAGCATGAAAGCATGTTCATGTATTATTCAAATTAACAGTTAATTGCAGCATATAATTAATATTCATTTACAATGCATTTAATACAGACTTTTAATACCTGATAAAATTATTAATGATGCAAGCATACGATGATGCTTATTTAAGAATTATAGATAATCATGGATTTTTATCTGCAATCTATTTTCACTCATTTTGTATCCTACGGCAAGCATAGTTACTATCTTGATTAATAAATAAGGAAAAAATCATTTCAAAAATCATAAAAGGATTGTCCAAATCAACCAATTCATAAGGAAGAATTTTCACTTTTTAGCAATAGAAGATCCTTTGCAATGAGGAAGAGTAACCTCATGAAATGGTCTGACTTTGGCAACTGCAGAACACCAGAGAAATTTTACCTTCAAATCCAATTCTAAATCAAAAAAGCTGCTTTGGAATTAGTAGGCATATTCTAACAGTGCTAGTGGTAAGTGGGAAATGTTGGCAAAGACTTACAAAGTTCACTCAGAATCTCTTTCTTTTTCCCATCGCTAGGCGACTTGATACCCACCAGGAGGCTCAGCCTTATCCAGGAAAAAAATCCTGTCTTTAGAATTAAGGAAACTGAGAGCTCTAGTTCAACCCTCAGAGACAGGCTTGCTGCCCCTTTGGCTCAGACACCATGCTACAATTCCGTGTATGAGATATTGCTATGTAAGCACTTTTTGAGGTCAGATGCTCACATTTAACTAAGTATGGTGTCTGGGTAATTTTACATTCCAAAGTTTCTATCTTGAAAATGAGCTTTTGTAAAAAGTGTAAGTGATGCTGGACAGGATGCCTGGGTCACAAACTGATATAATACTATAAATGTTACTGATATATTTTTACATGATTTGCTATGTATCCTCATATTTGAATGTGTTCAGAGGTGATCCATCAAATAAGTACCTTGACTATCTGGAAGAGATAAAGACTTCAAGTTGAAGGATAACTTCTGAGAGCTTATAGAGTTGCTCAGACTTCCAGTAACTAATGCCACATCGCTAATAAAAAGAAATCAGGAACTACTACTTCCACTAAGATGAAATAGATATACTTTTCTTTATTACTATTACTAAGTCACTAAAAACTTAAGACATTATACAGGCACACCTCACTTTATTGTACTTTGCTTTATTGTGTTTCAGGGATATAACATTTTTTTTATAAACTGAAGGTTTGTGGCAACCCTTTGTTGAGCAAGTTGATTGATGCCATTTTTCCCCCACAGCATTTTCTCATTCCATGTCTCTCTGTCACATTTTGGTAATTCTCACAATATTTAAAACGTTTTTCTTTCTTATATTTGTTAGGGTGATCTGTAATCAATGATTACAACTCACTAAAATCTTAGATGATGTTTAACATTTTTTTAGCAATAAAGAATTTTTAATTAAGGTATGTACCCTGTTTTTTTTTTGTACCTTGTTTTATTAGATATAATACTATTACACACTTAGTAGACAATAATATAGTGTAAACATAACTTTTATAACACTGGGAAACCAAAAAAAAAAAAAAACTTGATTTGCTTTATTGTAATATGGTGGTCTGAAATCCAAGCCATAATATCTCTAAGATGTGCCTGAATATAAAATAAAGATTCTAAATGTGGATTCAAGAAAGCAGATTGGCTAGGGACTCTAGGACACAAAATACAAGATGGTGGTGAGTTTCCTGAATTTTCTTTTCTTTTTACCCCATATACCCTATACGTGGGTTTGGTGAAGGTGCCAGCCTAGAAATATTCGTGTGGGGGGAAAAAACAAAACAAAACAAACAAACAAAAAAAACAAACCTCTAATAAAAGCCTGCTTTCGCTAACCAAAGGACTAGAGAAGCAGCAGCCTAGTAAGAGAGAAAAATTTTAAGCAGCAGTTACCCTGTTCTTGCCACAGGGGGGAAAAAATGTAGTCCATCCTTACTCATGACAACACACAGGCCAAGTGGGATCCTCAGAGATTGGAAGGCTCTTAACAGAGCATCCGGATCCCCATACTAGGTGATGCCAGAGAAGGTCTAGTTAGAAGCCAGGACATTTATCTCCACTGAGTGATAATGAAGTACCCTTTTCTACCCACAGCATCAGTGGAGATCATGTGGGAAGCCTCCACCCCCATTCACAGTAATGGAACATCCCTGCACTGCTCTGGATGGTATCAGAAAAGTTCTAGTGAAGAGTTGAGAATTGAAAATGAGGGTTCAGACAAAAACTTGTACCCAAGTGTTAGAGCAGCACTACTCACAATAACAAGAAAGAAAACAACCCAAATGCCCATCAATTAATGAATGGAGAAACAGAATGCAACACAGCCATACAATGGAATTTAGCCGTAAAGAGGCGTGAAGCGCTGATGCACACCATGACGTTGACGCACCTTAAAAACATCACACTAATCAAAAGAAGCCAGACAAAATATTCACATATAGTTTGATTCCATTTATATTAAGTATTCAGAATAGAAAAGTCTGACAGTCAGAAAGCAAATTAATGGTTGGCAACAGCTATGGTGGAGGAGGTGGAGGATGACAAACTCCCTAGTGGGCATGGGATTTCCCTTTCAGGGGATAAAATAGGGGCGCCTGGGTGGCCCAGTGGGTTAAAGCCTCTGCCTTCGGCTCAGGTCATGGTCCCAGGCTCAGCGGGAGCCTGCTTCCCTTCCTCTCTCTCTGCCTGCCTCTCTGCCTACTTGTGATCTCTGTCTGTCAAATAAATAAAATCTTTAAAAAAAAAAGGTGATAAAAATATTATGGAACTACATGTATAAATGTGATGATGTCACAACATGGTGAATCTACTAAATGGCTTAAATGATAGATTTTATATTATGTCTATTTTATCATAATAAAGAAATAGTACACTTAAACCCTAATATGTCAATAGTTACGTTAAATTTAAGTGATCTAAATACACAGTGAATAGATAGAGACTGAGAGAATGGATCAAAAAGCATGACCTGACTACATGCTATTTATAAGTAACCCAATTCAAATATAATGATATTAGCAGTCTGAAAGTAAAAGGATGAAATATATATATTAAATATATATAGTGCAAACATTAATCAAAAGAAAGCAATAATGAAAAGGAAAAAAAAAGATAGCAGTAATGGCTTTATTAAATCAGATAAAGATACTTCAAGACAAAGAAAATTACCAGAGACAAAGAGGAATAATATTTAATGATACTATTTGTTGAAAAGGCTGTGTTTTCTCACGGACTCACCTTGAAACCTTTGTATAACAATGAATAAAAAATGTAAGGGTTTATTTTTTGGACTCTCCTTCTTGATCCATTGGTCTGTGTATCTGACATTATCCTAGTACAGCAGACAATTGTATAGATGTTTTTTCCATTCACATTTTGCTAGACATTTAAACTGTTTCTTGCCCTTCACCCCCCTTACTCTCTCTCTCAAATATTTTTATATATTTATATTATATATTTATATAAACTTAAGTATAAGTGTTTATAAATATATATTCTTTATTCATATAAAATGTAAATAAAAATAAATTGTTTCTACTTTTTGGCTATGGCAAATAATGATGCTGTGAACATTCACATGCAAGTCTTAGTGTAGATATAGGGTTTCATGTCTCTTTTGTATAGACCAGGGAGTGAAATTACCGAGTCATATAGTTACTCTATTTAGTATTCTAAGGTACTACAAGACTAGTCTTCAGAGTGGCTATACCATTTTATATTCCCAGCAACAATGTATGAGGGGTTTGATCTGTATCTTTGCCAGCCCTTGTTAACTGTGTTTCTCATTATAGCCCGTCTAATGGATAAAAAGATGGGTCTCAGGGTGCCTGGGTGGCTCAGTTGGTTAAGCATCTGTCTTTGGCTCAGGTCATGATCCCAAATTCCTGGGATCGAGCCCTGCATCAGGCTCCCTGCTTAGTGGGGAGCCTGCTTCTCTCTCTCCCTCTTCTTCTCCCCAGCTTGTGCTTCCCCCCCCCCTTCTCTCTTTCTATCGCTCACTCTCTCTCCCAAGGAAATAAAATAAAATCTTAAAAAAAAAAGATGTGTTTCATGGTTATGTTATGTTTCATTTCCTTAATGACTACCTGAGCATTTTTTTATGTGTTTATTAGCCACTGTGTATCTTCCTTGATTACACGGTCGTTCAAATCATTAACTCATTCAAAAAAAACCAGATATGTTTGCTTTTTTATTTTGTTCTTTATATGTTCTATGTAGATGTCCTTTATCAATAAAATTTTTTGTGAATGTATTCTCCAAGATTATAGCTTGTGTTTTGCTTTTATATGTTTTCTTCCAAAGTATTCAGGTTGAATTTTATGATAAATTACGCAACATCATTTTTTTCTCTTTCATGCATTTTGCTTTTGCTGTTGTGTCTAATAACTTTCCTGACCCAAGATCATGAACATATCCTAAGTTTTATGCTAAAAGTTGAATAATTTTAGGTTTTTACATTTAGGTCTATGATCCATTATGAGTTACTCTATATAAGTGCTTTAAATTAACAGTCTAAATTCACATTTTTGCACGTATATATCCAATTGTACCAGCACTGTTTGTTGAAAAGACTCTTTTCTCATGGAGTCATCTTGGTATCTCTGTAAAATACTAACAAATCATAAATGTAAGGACTTATTTTAGGACACTGAGAGGCCTAATTCTGTTTCATTGGCTATATGTCTACCATTATCTTAGTACCACATTGTCTTGATTACTGTAGCTCTATATAATATTTTGAAACAAAGATGTGTAGTCCTGCAAATTTTGTCTTATTGGCAATTTATTTGGCTATTTTTAGTACTTGCATTTCTTTTTTTTTTCTTAAATATTTTTATTTTTTTATTTGACAAAGATCACAAGTAGGCAGAGAGGCAGGCAGAGAGAGAGGGGCAAGCAGGCTCCCCACTGAGCAGAGTGCCCGATGCGGGGCTCAATCCCAGGACCCTGAGATCATGACCTGAGCTGAAGGCAGAGGTTTTAACCCACTGAGCCACCCAGGGGCCCCAAAAATTGCATTTATAAATCAATTTTAGGGTTAGCTTACCAATTTCTGTCAGTGGACCTGCTGGAATTTTGATAGGGATTGCATTGGGAATCTATAAATCAATTTGGGGGGAACTGTCTTATAAATACTGAGTCTTATAATCTATGAACTGTGTTGTCTCTCCTTTTGTTTAAATGTTCTTTAATATCCCTCAATAATATACTATAGCTTTCAGTGTATAAAAATTGAACTTAACTTTGTTAAGTTCAATGCTTTGTGAAGTTTAATACTATATTCCTGTATATTTCATTTTTTATCATTCTGAAATAGTATTACTTTCTTAACCATAGAGCCCATTGGTAGTGTATAGAAGTACAACTGATTTTGGTTTATTGATTTCGCATCTCACTACACTGATGAACTAGTTTATTCGTTAGACTAGTTCTGTATAACTTTTTTCTACATATAGAATTGCACAGTGAATAGAGGCAGATTCTATTCTTTCATTCCATTCTGGATGTTTTTTATTTCTTTTTCTTTTTAGACTGTAGTGACTTGAGCAATACAATGGTAAACAGAAGTGGTGAGAGTGGAGATTTTCGCCTTTTTCCTGATCTTAGAGGGAAAGATCACCTTTGAGTATGATGACAGCTATAGATTTTGACAGACTATCTTTATCAACTTGAAGAAATTCTCTTCTTCATAATTTATTGATAGTTTTTTGTTTTGTTTTGTTTTGTTTTTATCATGAATGAGTGTGGATTTGTCAAATGCTTTTCCTGCATCTACTATAATAGAGAAGAGTTATTAAGAATCTGGAAACTTGGGATGCCTGAGTGGCTCAGTTGGTTAAGCAGCTGCCTTCAGCTCAGGTCATGAACCCAGCATCCTGGGATCAAGTCCCACATCGGGCTCCTTGCTCGGCAGGGAGCCTGCTTCTCCCTCTGCCTCTGCCTGCCACTCTGTCTGCCTGTGCTCGCTCTCTCGCTCGCTCTCTCTCTCTCTCTCTGACAAATAAATAAATAAATAATCTTTAAAAAATAGTCTCTTTTCTTCGTTTAGAACACTTTTTGTGTATTACTTGACAATTTAACAATTTAACATAGAGAGCCTATTTGCATTTTTATTAACATTACTGTATTTTTACTAACTTGATTTTTATTAACTTTGTCTCATATAAGGAAATTATTAAGATATTATATCTTTTGTTTTCTTACTAAGTCACTAGCTTGAGACTTTAGGGCATAGGTTACAAATCTTTAGCCTACTGCAACTTGGTCTAGTGCATTGATTATCTCTTATCAAATGTTCATACTGGGAGAGCCACCTAACTTCTCTATGTGCTAATTTTCTCATCTAGAAAACATGGGAGGCCATAATATGCCCCTCAGAGGATTTCACAAAGGTTATAACAGTGCCCAAGACATAGTATAAACATAGCAAACTAAAAATAATTATTGTATTAACTGGTGAAGATTATCTAAACAGGCACTTATAAATGCGCAAATTAGCTGATACTATGTTTATTTTTCATTTTTTTAATTTTTTAATTTCTTTTCAGTGTTCCAGAATTCATTGTTTATGCACCACACCCAGTGCTCCATGAAATATGTTTATTTTTATCATTTTATACTGAATGTGAGAAAGTATGATCAATGAAGATTAAAACCTCTCCCAGTTTTACTTTTACCTCGCTGACATTTAAAACTTCTGCATTCATCGAATTCCTAGTTTCCTATTGGAACTTTTAACTACTTTAGATTTTTAATTTTAAAATATATATATATATAGAAAATCATTCCATTATTTTTAAATTCCAAACTGTTTTTCCAATCATTGTACAACCTAAAGATTTATGTTACTGTGAGTCAACTGATGAGATTAAGAAGAATGGTCACTTGAAATTATCCCATTTAGAGAAATAATTATTCTCTGATTATTGTAGTTATGATTAAAACTAATGCCTTATCATTGGAACTCCTATTTTTCATTAATATTTCATCCTTAATCTGTAAACTGGACATAATTCTGATAGGAAAATTACTCCAGATTTAATAGGGGATGAGATTTGTAGAGGAACTTGAAATGCCAAAGAACAAATTACACTAATTTGTGTCCACAATATCATGCAGACCAGACCTAGAAACCTACAACCTCTGTTGTTTCTGTTAAATGCAAGAGGCTGTGGCCATATGTGTAATTATGTAGAATTGCTACAGAAACATTCCCTAACATCAACATGAATGACAGTGTGCAACACTTATCTCAGAGCTGTCATTACCTGAAAGAGGTATTTTTCTCATCAGAACTTGGTAGCTACATGTAACAGGAGTTGCCAAGCAGAGATTTTTATATCTGTTAAAATTACTTAAAACATTTTACCAGAATTTATAGTAAATGTACTTAATAGATCACAGTTACCTTACCCATGCCTAGGTCTAAAATAAGTCAAAGAGTCTTACTGGAATTGACCAGAAACTCAAAAAGCATATATATTGTCTCTCTTCTTTCTAATAGTTCATAGGTTCTACTTCTAGCAATGGTGGGTGACCTGTTCCACACCAGTCTTCCCATAACATTTCCACAGAAGATAATAAAATTTACTAAATTGAATGTGTGTGTATATTATATAAAATATGTATGCTATACTATCTACATTTGCACTTAAATATAGTGCAAATAAGTGTATGCATATATATGTTGATGTGTGTGTGTGTGTGTGTGTGTGTGTGTGTATGTAAGTATATGTTTGAAATTTACATATATCTATTTAAGGCCATTAGAGAGAGCTGTCTGGGTGACAATGATTGGCGGCAAATATAAAATTATAGAAATAAGAGACACCCAATAGGAGAGCCATACATTGGCACCACTCATTCTATAATGGTTTTTGCTGATTCAAATTTGTAGTCAAGAGATTGAGAAGCTTTTGACAGTTTCATGAGGATAGAGATGCAAAAATTGGAGTCCAAGATTCACCAAGGAGTGAGACCCTGATAAATTCTATGGACTTGAGATTGGGATTCTAAAGGCCTATTTTGTTAAGAGGAAGGTAAACAGGGTTTAGACTTGTCCTCACAGGGACTGAAGCCAGTTTTTGTATCAGCTCAGTATCTGACTAGATAAAGGAGATGTGCTCGCAATTTGACCTCCTGCCAAAATCAAAACATGATCTTCTGTCAGGATAGTTTAATCCAGAGCTTTATATGGTCCCTAAACATTTTCATTCTCAAAAGCTACTATTCAGTTAAATAAAATTTAACTAATAAAATAAATAATACATTATAATTAATAAAAAAATTAAAATAAATAAAATAAAAAATTAACCAGGCGTACGCAAAACTAGGAGTAAAAGGAAACAATAGATCAAAAGACTAAAATTACTGAAGACATTTAAATAAAAATGTTATTACTGTGTTAAGACACTGCAGAAGTTTTGCAGATGATTCAAACAATAAAAAATGGAAATTCAATGAAAAATACAATAACTGAAATTTGGAACTCAGTGAATGAGTTTAATCGCCATTAGAAACAATGGAAGAGAGGATTAGTAATTAGAACAAAATATTCAGATTGAAGCATGAAGGGACAAGAGAATGTATAATACAAAAAAGAATGTAAAAGACACACCTAGTGAAGAGACCTAAAATTGCATGTCTCAGAAGCAAAGTAGAGAGAAAACAAAACAATATTCAAAGAAATAAGGCCCCACATTTTGCAAAATGATGAAATATATCAAACACAGATTCATGAAACTCTGAGAAGCTGAAGCACACCACATGAAGACACAAAACACAAAACTGGTATTTAAAAAACTGCATAGAGATGATTTTGAAAGCCACCAAGCATAAGAAATTCTATTGGCTCTATATTAGCAACAGTGATGATAGATGAGTTCTCAAAAGAAACAGTTAAAATCAAGTAACACCAGAATTTTATCTGAAAAATAAAGATGCTGGGGAAAAAAAAGCCAATGTATAATTCTGTACCAAGCAAAATGTTCTTGACAATGAAGGCAGAAATATATTTCTAGGGAAACAAACGTGTTATTTAGGGGCTTTTTCCCCCCCTTAGCCTGGCTAAAACATCCTGCATAGTAATAACTACAGATCAAAACCAGCCTACATGTTTGTGCTGATCAAATAATGTAAAAATAGCTTATTCACTGGAAAATTGAAATAACAAATGCTCTAACTTTCGTCCTTAAAGCATGCCACGAAATGGTGCTATCAGACATATGCCTTGGTTGAATCTCCATTCTCGAAGTCTTTGATTCAGCATTAAGTATTTTCCCTCTCTACCTGTCTAGGGCCTCACTATTTCAGATTAAAGCCCCATTGCTAAAGGGACAGCTGGTTTTTCCTCCAGTTCTCCACCCGGAGCTTCCTTGTATAACCACATTCTGCTTTCCTACCTAGTTTGGAATACTTAAAGGGTGAGAGGAAAAACAACAACAACAAAAATGGAGAAATGGCAAGGGCAAAGGAAAAGCTGTTTTACTTGAATGGCGCCCTGTAAGCTCTGTTTCTCTGAACCTGGCTGAAGTTTAAATCTGACTCTTCTTTTGCAAGGGTTCTCTTACAGAGTCTCTGAGGTTTGGTGATACCCTCTCCTCTGAAGACCTTCTGCAGAAGAGCTAATGACTCCTTTACCATCCTCTAGAACTTCTCTTTCAGTGTCTTCTAGGTCTTTTTACCCTCTGGGTAGTGCTTTAAGAATGAATTCAAGATGATTCTAAGTCACCACTCCCCTTCATGTGGTCCGAATCTGGTTCATGGGAATCACCTGCACCCTCATTCCAGCACATTCAGAGTGCAGCTCTATACTACTGTAGAGGTAGTCTCTTGACATCACCACTATGAGAGTTAATTTCTTGTTTCTAGGTTTCTCAGGCAAAAGGCAGACCCTAGTCTACTATGTGCCCCAAATATAGAGTAGGATACTTCCTGGAAGCATCATGTTCCATCAGCCTGGGTGAAGGTTTCGGATCACTTTTCTTAAAGGATGTCCTACACACACACACACACACACACACACACACACACACACACACACACAATTCTTTTTTTCGCTATATTCTGATCCCTTGTCTAGTCCTTAATATAGCTAAGAGTTTCAAGTGTTGTGAAATTTCATGTGAAAATTGGTAAATGCTTATTTCTTTACTGCCCGGTTTAGAACTTAAGTGTTCTGTTTCCATGCCTTTTGATTTTGATATCCTATTTTGACTGGCTCTTTCTCTATATTTTCTGAATGGTTGGATGAATACTTATTTTAATTTTGATGCAACTTCTTGAACACTTGTTTTCGATATTAAACGTAGATAATTTACTATATTTAAATACTTCTACCATGCAGTACAATCAAAGTAATTAAATTTAAATATGAGAAGATGATTATTTTAAGACTCAGGAAAGAGAGTTATGGCTTTCAATTTCACTTACATCTAAAATAAATATCATTCCTATTTCAAAATAAGAGTCAAGAAATAGTGAAAATGGCTAGAAAGTAAAATTGAATTCAGGTCCGATCAAAGATCACAGAAACTTTGTCAGAGACTTTACTTGAAAGACAAAGGAAGAAGGAGTTTGGCAAAGTAGGATACTCCAGACATGTATCCCAGCTTGTGATCTTACCCAAAGGAAGACTATTTGGAATTTTGTCTGTCATTACTGCCAAGTAATTGTGACATAGTAAAGTCCAGCTTTGAGTATAGTAAACCTATTTTACACATCAGTGCATTAAAGAGCATACCTCTATAAAATATGATTGTCATGGTTGTCATCATATCAGTGAAAAAAAGTGGAGAAAGCCATAAAGGAAAGTTTACTGAGCATGTCATAAGGGGGGAGGGGAAAACCTTTCGTACAACTGAAGGCATATCCTAGAGCAACAAATTCAAGCCTTACCTTGTGATCATTTCATGAACTCACTTTACACAATTCTGTTTACACAAAGCAGTCTGAAGGTAACAAATGAACCTCACGAGAAGTCCTTGCAATTTTGAGGCGTATATACTAATGTTCATAACCATAAGAGAGCTTTGTAGTCTGGGAGAATCCTGAGTGACTGATAAAATAACGATTTGTGCATTTACTGCATTTACTCTTAAAAGCTAGAAACTGAATGTCACTACAGTATATACTCATTGAAGTTTGTACTTTTAGAATATGATTCCCTTTTCTTCTGAATCCTCTACTTACAGCCCAACATTTCTCTGAAGGAATGAGAGGTATATGGAACATTTGACATTAAGAAGGTTCTCTTGTAATTTTCAGGTCATATGCATTGTCTTCGGTGTGTATTATGAATTTATTTCAAATGGGTAAAGATACTTTGCATAATGAGGCAAAGCTTTTAAACCAGATGGCCTTGTGTATAAGGCACTGTTCTATTTTTTGAAAGCTTAGCTCTGTCTTAGTTACACAAAATGCAAGATTTAGAAGCATGTAAACCAATAATAGTTATTCAATCTAAGCTGTAAGGGTAACTTGCTATGGGCACTGGAGGTTGAGATGGGATATTGTATTTGCATATATACAGTATATGGAAAATTATTCTACCATTTTATGGAGCTGCAATCATATTTAGTTTAATGTCTTTTAAGTCCCATAAAACGATATTGGGAAATTTTGCTATTTGGATGGTGAGCAATCAAAGCTGTGGTGTTAACTCATCATAACACGACTAGTTTGACTCTTCAGGCTTCATTAAATTGGGGATATAAATATGCCAGATCAACCCAATGAAATTAGAATACTCCTATTTCGGGGGCTAAAGTAGGCTGAATGAGCTTGGTACCTTTTTATATTTGTGGTTGGATACTGCACTTGCCTATCTATGACCACTTCAACAAGAATCGAGATTAACATCTATCAGTAATCCTTAACTTTATACCATGACTCTTTTGAGGATATTGTAAAACAGGGATGCCCCAAATCATTTCCTTCATCAATCTCCTCATCCTTTTTCTCTTGTGCACCTAACATGAGCCCAAAATGTGTTTTGTAGCTACTCCAAGTAATAACATTTCAGAGCTGAACTATGGCAACACTGTGGGGAATTTTGAAACAGCCTAGGAATAATAATAGGACAAATCGTCTAATTCTTATCATCTATATTTTGCCACCTGAATATTTGAAATTTGTCTCTGTCTCTGCCACCTGTAATTGAACTTGCTAATTAGTTTTCACAATGAGGAATCATGATCAACAATGAAATTTAAAATATTTAAATGATTTAGACCTAAAGACCAGAAACAAAGTAAATTGTCTTTTATAATTTTTAATGGATTTAGAAAACATTCAATCCTGGGGAGAATAATGTTATCTAAATAGACTATATCTCTATTGTATTATGGGATATCTGTATAATTTTTAATTTTCTATATCTACTTATGATAAGGAAAGCCAAAACTAACTTTGGAATTATAATTCTTCCTTTTTTAAAAAATTCTCTCTCTATATAGTGAATTCGAACTATTGTCTTATCTTGTTCCAATAGAAAAGTCTCTCAGAGCCAACTATATGACTTACACATGACCCATGTGTATTTAAAACTAAGAGCATTAGGACTTCTTGCTTGTCACAGGCATCTGTGGAAGGCATCTCCATCTTTGAAGGAGAGAGTTGAACATGAAAGGCAAATCCTTATTCATTGCTGAGGACAGGGAATGGCATACATATGATTCCTACATCCAAAATTGGAATCTACACATAAAAAAAGCAACCATAAATGCAACTAAGTTTATATTGCAATACCATATATTGTCTCATAGTAACATTTATTGCTATAATTTTTATTGAGAAGATGTTCAGTTTTAAGTTAAAGTATTTTGGCAGCCTGACTAAAAACCTAACCAACATATATAACATTATTCAATGAAAAAATTGTATTCTGAGTTCTACATAATAAATTTATAAATGTCCATTTAAAGATAATGCATTTATAAATTGGTGATAGTCTAAAACTCATTCAATGAATGGGCATTGTAATCTTGAGTGAACTAAGTAAATTCTTTATACCCTTAAAATATTCCCAATCATCTATGAGTACACAGCCAAGCTGTATATCAAGGATGTTGATCAATGTCATTAAATAATAGCTATTTAGTGGAATTTTTAAAATATATTTCTCGTTCCCTACAAATATTTTGAGTTTGTTTCAAAGTAGCTATAATTAAGAAAAATGGACACCAAATGAGAAAAAACTATCAAATAATTTGTAGAAAACTAACAGTAGTTAAAATTTATGAATAAAAATGCAGGTTAATTTAATTCACTGGAAAATTTTAATAACTTGTGAATTATTTTAAATTGTGATACAAATTTCAACTTGCATGTTTCAGAGTAAGATTTGCTATCTAATTGCTGCTTCAGTATTTCAACTAAAACTTATTTCAGTATAAGTGGTTCAAAGTTGTATGCAATTACTGAGAACTGAAAATAGACAATTATACTACTATAATTTAACATCAGCTTGGACTTTTTACCAGATTGTTTCTTTTATAGGTAAGTACACCTAAAGCATAGTGTCACCTCTTTCTTTAGTATATACAGAGCTCAAAACCATATATTGATAGAAAATGTATCTCACCCTTATTTGCTTAGTAGGTAACATTGTTAGAAGACTCTTTTCACAGCTCAGATCCATTATGTCCTGGAATGTCAATTGAAAGTTGTTTGCTTGGTTTCCAGTAGAGAGTTAGTTATTGTGTATCTGTCTGCACTATTCTCATTGTGAGTGACAATCATAGACTATTCTGCTGAATACCACCCCTGTCATTGTTGGCGTTTGCTACTTGATGATTTTGTCTTTTTTCACCTTACTCTTTACAAGTGGATAGAAAAATGGAGTAATTCACCAGAAGAAATACAAAGTTAACTCAGCTTTCAAAACCCTGCCTGCTGTCATTTTCTATAGTTAAGATTTTTACCGGAAGCATTGAATGTCTCGCCCTGACATGAGACTGCAGTAATTAATCATTAAATAGTGATTGAGGCAGTGGACCCCAGAAGATATCTCCATACACTACCATATGCTGGAGCCAGCTGCAAGCTAGTGCTTAGAGAGAAGCAGCACAGAGGAGAACAGTGCCTGACAGTTCCCTGCTGTGAAGTCCAAGAACAGCCTGCTTCTAACTAAGGGCCAAAAACAGAACGCTTGCTTGTGTTGACCTTCATTACCTGACACTGTTTAAAAGATAAAATGTCAGTGTTAATGTAGCGGAAGTTTAAACATTTAATCACATTTTAATGAGTATACCAGCATTTTTCAAACTTTAACATTTCTTTTTCCTTAATAACAACAAGTCACTTTGGTAACGTATATCTATTCTGGGAAAAAAAATTTTTAAATCAGCTACTCACTAGAAAACCAAATACAACAAATCTAGTATATTTAATTTTCTTTTAAATTAAGGAATAACTAGAGGGCAACATGGATGTTGTCTTAAATATCTAAAGGACTACTGTATGGAAATGGAAGTAAAACTCTTGTATTTGAACTCAGTTTAACGTAGAATTTACTGACAGAATTGTCTAAGAATTCCACAGCCTTTCATGCAGCAACAGCTTCCCATCAAGTATGGGGACTCATATTTGATAGAAACATAGTTAGGATGTAGTAGGGATTCCTAGAATGAATGGGATGGTAGATTACAAGATCCTGTCAAGAATTTTCAACTCAGATTTATAAGCATTATTAACCAATACTATATACTCAATATTCTTTTACTTTATTGATTTCTACAGTTTTAAGATATATCCAAGAAAAAAAAATCAACCTTTCTTGCTTAGTGAGTATCGAGGGTAACACTTGTTTGCAATAGAGACTTATTGTTTGTTTTGAAATAAAAATAAAACTTTGCTCCACTTGCATTAGATCAATTTTATAAATTTAATAGATAATTTGTATTTATTCTTATAATATGTGTATATAACAAACAGTCATAGTTTTTCCTTTGAACACAATCCCATTGGAGTTGATTACCAAATTTATACCTGGAGAAAACTTTCTTCTTTTGTTCCTAGAGAAAACTTTCTAATTAGGTTTTTTATTGTAACTTTGGATAATATTTTTTAAAAACTGTGATTATAAATCTTAAGCTAGGAAAGCTTACAAAAAAGTGTATGATTCAGAACTTTTGTCTTTAGGTATTATTATTTTATCCCGATTACATAGATGAAAAAACCCACATATCAGAATGGTTAACTAACAATACCCAAAGTAGTCAATAGAATGTCAGAATATAGAACTGAATTTGAACGTAAGTTTTTCACAGACATCAGTTTTTCAGGTTCTCCTACCAAATATTTTAATGATTGTCATATAGAGATCAGGCTTTGCTCTTTTAAGATAAGAGCACATACGCAGGTGAGGGATAAGGGGTTTACTAGATAAAAAAAGAAAAGAGAAAGAAAGAGGGTTTTTAATGTTAAATTAGAAAAAAATTCTTGGTTTACTCCTTTCTGTTTCATATAGAATTTTTTTTGTTTCTTTCTTTGTCTACTCAGTACTATACCAGAAATGTGAGTAGAATGAAAAAAGATAAATTACTGTATTTTATAACTCTGTGTACATGAGCAGCCGAGTTTCCTCCGATGGATGACATTGCTTGACATTAACTGGTACTCTTTTTTTTCTTTTAAGATTTATTTATTTTAGAGAGAGAGAATACACAAGCATGTGCACACACATAAGTTGGGGGAGGGGAGGGGAGAGAATCTCAAGCAGACTCCTGCTGAGCATGGAGCCCTACATGGGGCTCACTTTCAGTACTCATGAGATCATCATCTGAGCTGAAACCCAGAGTCAGCCCCAGTACTTTTTTTTTTTAAAAATTTATTTATTTATTTGACAGAGAGAGAGAGATCACAAGTAGGCAGAGAGGCAGGCAGAGAGAGAGGAGGAAGCAGGCTCCCTGTCGAGCAGAGAGCCTGATGCGGGGCTCGATCCCAGAACCCTGGGATCATGACCTGGGCCTAAGGCAGAGGCCTTAACCCACTGAGCCACTCAGGCGCCCCCCCAGTACTTTTTACTAGTATGTGTATATGCATTTGGTACCTCACTCGTGCATGTGGGAATGTAATTCTTTCAAGCAAGGAGTGAAGGATTGGGTGATGAGGATATTTGAGGTTCTTTGAGTTGCTGAAATTTGCTAGTTTAACTTTCTGTTGAGTGAAATGAAAATTCAATTCAAGGATGGTTCACAAATGGAAATTATCTGATAAGATATAAACACAAGCTTTTCACCAATTAAAGGTTCTAGTCCTGATAACCTTTATTAGTTTTTTTTTCTTTTTATTAAGAATTCAAATAGGTTAATTCCCTGTGCACAATTTTAGGTCTCTTCTCTGTTTGAGATACTAGAGCTGGGTGTCTCCTACTTTGCTTTTTAATAACAGTTGCTTATTTGAGGACTATAGTTAGTTTAGTAGTTCCTGATGTCTGTCTTTATGTATAACTTTTGTCCCACTCTATGTGGGCAAGTATCTCCAGTTTCCTTGTGATTTTCCTCCAGAATTCCATATTAATCCCCAACGCCAAAGAACAACAACAAAAAAAGAATATTTCTAAAGACAGATTTCCTGGTGCAAAATTGTCTTAAAATTGTTCTCAAATTGATCTAGATTTACATTTCATTTTTATTCATTTGATTTTAGATTACTTTTTTGGTCATATAACCTTGAAATATGAATATTTTTTACAGCAGATATAAAAAAAATTTCTCCTAAATTAGTGTTAACTACTAATATATATTTTTCATGAGGAATTAATGCTTTGCCAAGATTAAGAGTGGTAAAATTACTTGATTTAGAACTAAAACTCTTACCATTCTAAACAAATTTTCCTTGAAGTTAGAGTTGTCAGTAGCAATATTTATTTTCTTAAAATTGTTTTTGGTTTGTTTATTTATAACATAAGTTAAAAGTATACGTGGATTTATAGGTAAAAACAAAAAAGCAAAAAATATAACTCTCAGAGTTCTTTTCTTTTAGAAAATGAAGTTTGAGGGATACTGAGCTAATTTGGAGGATCATGTATTAATTGGTGTTATAAAAGAGGCAATATATGAGGGAAAAGCACAGTTGGCATCTTGCTCCTGTGCTAACTCATTTGGCAAACTCTTGAAATAGTTACAGAAAATGTACTTTTTACAAACATTGACTAATACATAGGGCCTAACGTGGGCTTATGCCGCTAGTAGACACACAAACACAAGCTCTTTTGAATGACATAAATTTAAGTAAATACCAATAATTTTTTTTACCTCCAATGGAATGAAATAAAGCTACTTGAGAGATACTGTACATCTATCTAACTTAATTTCATGTGAAGAACAGCTTTTTAGAAAACACTGTATGTCTTTTGGAGTATAAATGTGAAGCAATCAAAATCACTTTTAATTAAAGCTCTTTTTCAGTTCACTAAGGAATACTGAGAGAATGCCAAGCTATATTAATGTACTCCATTATGACTTTGACTATATTTTACAACTTGAAAAATTTTCATTTTTATGGTACCATCAGCCTGCTACTTAATAGAAAATGTTTTATTGACATTTATGTTCTTTACCTAATGATGTGTATTTAAATGATGGCTGCCATCTTCATTAGAAGTGACTGTTGAAAGAGTAATAAGAGGATAGGGAAACCTGTCTCATTTTAATTGTACAAACTGAGAATATAACCTTGGGCTAAATATTTTACCAATTTGGCTACAGGGTTTAATTAGAAATAACATGGAGCTCCAACATTATATGATTTTTAATTATGATTTATTATTTTATTATCATATATACATATTCTATTTTCTATTCTTTAAAATAAATGTACTAATTAATTATTTTGTGTGTTATTTTTTATCCAAATTCCTTAATGCTATCATTGATCATCAGAAAAATATCAGACTGGAGATAATAGAATCCATATCAAAGATACAATACACTAATATGCCCAGTGTTGATGAGCTTATACAAGTGTAAGTCATTTAGACTCGACAATGATAGTCACAAAAATAGTGATCCTCCAAACAATTGGTTAATTGGAATTTTTATTTGCACCAATCAGTAAGAAAATGTTTTATTCCAGTCATCATTTTGTTCCATGTCAATTTACAATTTGTGATTTTTTTGTTCTTAGATATTATTCAGCACCATGTTGTTACATAAAAATTTGTCAGTGAAGTTTCTATTATCCAGAATAAAGAATGTGATGAACAAACAAATAATGAAAGATAATATATTATCCAAGTTTTATGTCTAAGTCTAGCAATATCACATAGGTTAATTACTTTTCAGGTAAAGAATAATCTACCCTTTTACTGAAAATATTGACTTAGATATTATCATATACTGACAAGGAAACAAATAATATTTACTTCTAAAAACTGACTACTTAAACTTATTTCATCTTATTGAAGAAATTTATTAGTTTTCCCTGCTTAATTCCAAATTGGAATCCATATTATTTCTTCCAATATAATTATGACTTTATTATTCTCTTCTGGACTACATATCTCCCTTGTATATAATGCCATTGTTGCATTAATATATTGCCTTGTAATTATTTTTTTTTTTAATTTTTCTGGTAGCCTACTTCAAGATGACCTCATTGGTCCTCACCTCCTGTGTAACCCAGTCCCCTATCAAATCATGGTAATTCCTGTGTGACAAAATGAATAGAAACTAAATGATGGCATTTGATTTCCTAGGCTGGTTCATAAAAGCCAAAGCAACTTCTGCACTGTTTTCTTGAATTACTTGCTTTGGAAGAAACCAACTATCATGCTATGAGGAAACACAAGCAGCCTAATAGAGAAGTCTAGGTGGAGAGAAACTAAAGCTCCCAGACAATAGCCATCACAAACTCTTCAAGGCTTGGGAGTGGGCCCTGTTAGTAACCTTAGCCAACATCTAACTGATCTCATGAGACACCCCATGTCAAAATCACCTAGGGTAGCCACTCCTGATTTACTGAAGCACAGAAACTTTAATATGTAGTACATGAGTATTGCTATTTTAAATCATCATATTTTTGGAGTTAAGTGTTAAACAGTTACATATAACTAATGCAGTGTTTTACTCTCTATAGTAAGTTTCTTGGATATATAATTATTTTCTTGGATATGTGATTATTTTTCCTCCATCTATATAGCAATACTTAGCACAGATCTTGTCACAAAGGGGAAGCTCAATTAATGTTGGTTGAATTCAAATGAACAAATTTAAATGTGATCCTTCTGCAGATGTCATTGTCTGAAAGGAGCTTAAAAAGCATGAACATCTATTATTCAAGTATTGGAAGAATGAAATGCTCAACAATATATTATTTTAGTCAAATATAATATTAAATAACTTGATGGAGCAGGGCAAGTCATCTAGTCATTCTGAGTAAACTTGGCTAACATCCCAGCAATCTGAGATAGAAACGTTCACTCAAAATCAGGTATTTCCTAAGAATCATCTCAAATCTTTAAATGGTCAAGGAATTTAACTTGTAATACCAATGCTTTAACTTCTTCAGTTTCATGTATTTTTCCTATATTCTGTAACACAGCTGTGGATGGATCTCAACTTTACAGGTGCAATAATAGAAACAGAACTACACCCACTCAGTCCAAGAAAGAAAAGAAAACAAAACAAAACAGTTTGCTAAATCACTTCAGTTCTGCCTAATGTGGTGCTTGAATATACAAAATCAAATCCTAGGCTTTTGCCTCAGAGCTAAGGCATGAATTAATTCTGCTCATCTGTCAACTCTTTTTATGCATCATTAGATCCTCAGAAAACTAGATTGAATTAATTTCACTGGCCAATAACACCTCTCCATTAATTGTACTTTTAGAATACTTTCTTCTCTTTTATCGAGAAATATTATAAGAATTAGTGGTATGTAGAATGTTTATGATTTAAATATATTTTTGGATAGAGAAGTTTATTAAAGTATCTCAATTTATCAGAATTGATTATAGAGATAAACAATTCATTATGGATCAAAAGAAAAACAAACAAAAGACTTTTGCTATGTTTAGGTAAAACAATTTGAAAAAACCAAAAACAAAAAACAAAAAAAAAAGAAGAAGAAGAAGAAGAAAAGTGAACCAGAACCAGGATTAAACTTAGCATCTGAACATTATTATAAAAATTTTTGAAAAGGCTTTATTAATGAACTAATGAAAAATATATGGGATTTAGGAGTGCCTGGGTGCTCAGGGGTTAAAGCCTCTGCCTTTGGCTCAGGTCATGATCCCAGGGTCCTGGGATTGAGCCCCACATCAAGCTCTCTACTCAGCAGGGGGCCTGCCTCCCCCTCTCTTTCTGCCTGCCTCTCTGCCTGCTTGTGATCTCTGTCAAATAAATAAAATCTTAAAAAAATATATATATATATATAGGATTTAATACATGAATACATATCACATATATTTTTATCAATTATGTAAATTACACAAAAAATTCATCTCTAATGTTGCTTGGCTCTCAACAGATCATTTTGTTGTCCTTCTAAATGCTCATGTTATAAAATGATTCTGAGTATCTTTTTTTTAAAATTTCTTTTCAGCGTAACAGAATTCATAGTTTTACACCACACCCAGTGCTCCATGCAATGCGTGCCCTCCATAATACCCACCACCAGGCTCCCCCAACCTCCCACCCCCCGCCCCTTCAAAACCCTCAGGTTATTTTTCAGAATCCATAGTCTCTCATGGTTCATCTCCCCCCCAATTTCCCTCAACTCCCTTCTCCTCTCCATCTCCCCATGTCCTCCGTGTTATTTGTTATGCTCCGCAAATAAGTGAAACCATATGGTAATTGACTCTCTGCTTGACTTATTTCACTCAGCATAATCTCTTCCAGTCCCGACCATGTTGCTACAAAAGTCGGGTATTCATCCTTTCTGATGGAGGCATAATACTCCATAGTGTATATGGACCACATCTTTATCCATTCGTCTGTTGAAGGGCATCTTGGTTCTTTCCACAGTTTGGCGACAATGGCCATTGCTGCTATAAACATTGGGGTACAGATGGCCCTTCTTTTCACCACATCTGTATCTTTGGGGTAAATACCCAGTAGCGCAATTGCAGGGTCATAGGGAAGCTCTATTTTTAACTTCTTGAGGAACCTCCACACTGTTCTCCTGAGTGGCTGCACCAACTTGCATTCCCACCAACAGTGTAAGAGGGTTCCCCT
>PISX010017827.1:0-42302 GCA_004024625.1 Mellivora capensis | reverse complement strand
CCTCTGCCCATTTCTTGATTGGATTATTTGTTCTTTGGGTGTTGAGTTTGATAAGTTCTTTATAGATTTTGGACACTAGCCCTTTATCTGATATGTCGTTTGCAAATATCTTGAATCATGTTTAATTTTAAACAGGACTACAACCTGATTTGGTTCCAAGATAATTCAACCCCCCAATGAATCCCTGTATAACTGAATGGGGGAACTCTTTCGGATACAATTGTTTGCTGTTATTCCTTTATATGTTACGTGCATCTAACAAGAGCCGAGTTTGGTGTAACATAATTACTAGTTAGCTGTTCTTCTAGACAGTAATTGGGTCAGGAGGTTCAGCTGCTTTTAGAGGCCAGTCCTGGAATGCAGAAGTTGTGCCCTTCAATCAGCATAACAAGGATCCTTATCTTCCAGTGGCCAGAGTGGGATTGGATTTGGAGCTGGTACCAAGGAGTCCATGGTACTAGTTAAACTAAGGGGAGCTTTTGGTTGACTCCGGTAGGTGTCCCTGAGAGTGACGCTATGGTCGTCAGAAAGCCATCCCGCCAGCCCTGATTCTCAGACTAGTAGGAAAATAAGCACTGTAAAGGAGTATTAAAAGCCTTGGATCAATGCACATCATGCAATCTGGCCATAAATCATTGCCCGTAGAATGAAGGACTGACATCAGATCAATAATTGCCAGAAAAATTAAATTTTTCATTAAGTGAAACAGAAAGCAACGGTTGAATGGTTAAACCTAAACCCAGCCAGCTTTCCAGGGGGCATGATAGACCGTGAGACCCAGGTTTGTTGAGGACAAAGCGGTTGGCATGGAATTTAGAGGAAATGAGAGAAGGAAAACTGACTGTATCTCATGTTTGCTTTTAATGGTTGAATGGAGTGACAGATTTTTATAAAAATGAGGACCTGTTAATTACAGTAGGGGTTGAAGAGCCCCTGCGACTGATCTTTCTTAGGGCCCTTCTTCTCTGGCTGAAGGCGAGTCTTAGGGACTGTTCTGGATCTGCAAAACAAGAGCTCTTGTTGCAAAGCCTCCCCCCAGAGCCTGGCATTGACCGGGATCGGTAATTCACAGCTCCTCCCACTGCAGTCCTGCCGGGAGCAACAAAGACACAGCCACCAGGAACAGCCTAAGGGACCGGCCTCCCACTGAGGTCTGGGGGGCCACCTCCGCGTCTGTCCCTCTTGCCCTTCCTCTTCTCCCTCCCCCACTACATGCAAACACCCCTTGTAGTCTTCTCAGAACTACACCAAAATCACTTTCTTGCTAATCTGCCCTGTCTTTTCTTGGCTCTCTAGCAGTTCCTTCCCACACACAGGGCAGGAAAAAGAGGGTGGGATTCTCCACCGGAAAGCTCTGTTTCCGTGTTTAATTGATCTCTAGTTTACAGCGTCACTGGCTCTTGAACCCACCCTGGCCTCAGCGGGTTTTTCAGCCAAATAATTAATGACCTGTAAACAAATAAACAGCTGTTCACAGGGGTCCATCTATTAAAAAAGCCCTGAGGTGAATCTTCTGTAAAGCAAAGCATCTTTTTCAGGGTGAGGCAGAAATGCTTCCTCTCATTTATCTGTTTTATAGGTTAGTGTGCTAGGGGCTCTCTAAGCATAAAGGTATCATTTGCAGTTGCAGTCAGAGGAATGCTGATGAGATTTCCAGTTAAAGTCAGATAAAATGAGGTCCGATTTCCTCACCGTGCTAGGATGGCCGTTAAATTAACATGCCTAATTCCAACATCCCATTCCCTAGCTCTGTTCCACATTAAAGATCAGGGTTTTAATTGTTTTAAGTGGCAAGGAACCAGATGCTCCTCCTATCAGAGAAACGCACATTTGGACTGCCCCTTGTGTTGCCTCCGAGGGACGGATAAGATCCTTTGTGGGGAAAGCAATGAACTTGGAGAGGGGCTTTCGAGGAGAGGGGTCCTACTGCAGCCGAACTGGGGAGAGTACAAATGCCAGTGTAGTCTATATTTGCCCGCCCCTGGTCTCTAAACTTCCGACAATGCAGTATATGGTTGGAATGCTTTATTTTTGTTAAGGGAAGGATTATTCCACAAGGAAAAATATTATATGAATAGACAAAGATGAATAGACCATTCTAAAAGGAGTAGTGTTTTGATCACTTCCATTCTATTGTTTCTCTTGTACTGAAAGAATGTGTCTATTATAAAAAATCTGAAAGATATAGAAAAGTACAAAGAAAATGTATTTTCCCTGGGCACCTGGGTGGCTCAGTCAGTTAAGGGTCTGCCTTCAGCTCAGGTCATAAGCGGAGGAGAGCCTGCTTCTCCTTCTTCCGCCTGCGGCTCTGCCTGCTTGTGCTCGGTTTCTCTTTCTGTGTTGAATAAATAAATAAAATCTTAAAAAGTGTATTTTCTGGCCTTTTATTCCTGGGCATACATATATTACAAAAATTGATCACACTGGCCAAGTGAAACTTGCTTTTCAGTTAATATATAATGAACATTTCTTCATGCTATTTAATCTTCTTTTACAACCATTTTTATGGCTATATGATACATTTATTGGACATTAACACTAAACATTTTTTAATGTTCTTTAGTAGTGATGAGGATTCTTTTTTTTATAATTCTCAATTTTTTAAATAAACATTTAATGTATTATTAGCCCCAGGGGTACAGGTCTGTGAATCGCCAGGTTTACACAATCCACAGCACTCACCATAGCACATACCCTCCCCAATGTCTATAACCCCACCACCCTCTCCCTACCCCCCCAACCCTCAGTTTGTTTTGTGAGATTAAGAGTCACTTATGGTTTGTCTCCTTCCCGATCCCATCTTCTTTCATTTATTCTTTTCCTACCCCCAAACCCCCCACACTGGCGTCTCCACTTACTCATATCAGGGAGATCAGTGATGAGGATTCTTTAGCTAATTCTTTATTCTCCTACATTATTTTCTTTCTCTTTTTTTAATGATTTAATTTATTTATTTGACAGACAGAGATCACAAGTAGGCAGAGAGGCAGGCAGAGAGAGGAGGAAGCAGGCTCCCTGCTGAGCAGAGAGCCCAATGTGGGGCTCTATCCCAGGACCCTGAGTTCATGACCTGAGCCGAAGGCAGAGGCTTAACCCACTGAGCCACCCAGGCGCCCCTCACACATTATTTTCTTAGTATAGAAATTTGTAAAAGGGTTTCTGTTTTCTAAAATTGTATTAGTCCAAAGTGAAGGGAAGAAGACAAACTGAGCCCTGACTGCTAGGCATGTATACAGAGCATGAATACAGGAGCAGCATAATGTAGGATTTAAAAAGCATGGGATATGCGGTCAGACTGCCCTCATCGAAACCTCAGTTCTAATTTATGTTCTCTGCTTTCTCATCTGTAAAATGGGGATAATAATGGTACTGACGTTCCCGGGTTGCTGGGTGATTGAAATGAGTTAATAGAGCAACAGATCTGACCATTCTTGTATATTCTTCTTTTGGTTCCATCAGTGGCTCAGGTAAGTGGGTATTCTTATGGTCAAATTGCAGAGGAGGAAGCAGGTGCCCAGAAATGAGAAGTAACTGGCCCAAAGCAGCCAAAGCTCAGATTTCGTGCACCCAGCTCCAAAATGCATTCTTTCCTCTTTTGCACTGTAGTTACTAATTTAATCCATGTGGAGACCCAAATGAACATCTGGCTCTAAGAGTACAAGTGATTTAGTCTCCTTTTCAGATCTTTGCTGAAGTATTGCTTCCCAGGAGCAGAGCACCTACCTGCTGATTACGTTGCTCTGCGTTCCCTTCCTGGCACTTGTTATTACTTTCATTACCTTTTAAACTTAATTCCCGTTTATTATCTGTCTCCCTAGCATGCATGCTCTCTGAGGGACAGCTGGGTCTCTTCAATGATTTGACACCAAGTCTGGCACCTGAAATATTTTCGCTGAATCAGTAAATCTTACCATTCAGTTATGTACACAGCCTAAACTACTCGATTATTGCCAAATTATCTCTTTTTGCTTATGAAATAAAGATTATCTGTACATATCAGCTCACCTAGATAATGGCCAACTTTTCCTTTCACTTTTTACTAAAAACACCCTGGATTTTTAGATTAAAAAGTAACCACACAATAAATACATTGGTAATATTTTAACCTGCATAGGTATACACAACTCATTATCTTCAGTGGTTAAATATAGTCTTCTGCTCTTTTGGATAATACTTTTGAGAAATCTTCTCCAAACAGGCAAAGCTCGAACATGAATACATTCCTAGAAAAACTAATTTCTTAAAGCCTAGAGTTTTACTTGCCCAGTACAGGCTGTGTAGATAGGCATAGCCTCCTTGACTGAGTTGGCTGGCTGACTGGATAATTCCATAAAAAGAATAAGCAAAACCATGCTTCATTCCCTTTGCTTTGCCTAATTTGAGGTCTTGCCTTTTCTTCCTCTCTTTAAGAATTCCCATTTATCCTTCACGTCTCCATGTGAATATCCATTCTGTCTAAAGTCTTATTTCCCTTTTGCTCTGAAAAGGATTTGGCTCTCTGTTCATTGTGCTCTCATGATACATTGTATGTAAATATGATTATGGCTCTGAGGACGTTATATCACAGTTCTTTTTTTAACCCATGTTCTCATTTGGACTGAGAATCTTTAGGGCAGCAATCAGAGCCGTGCATTCGCATTGCCTAGATCACTACATAGCATATGTAGGTTCTGCTGAATGAATGCATGAACTATTTGTGTGAGTATGTGTACTTAAATTCTGTTGGGTGAGCAACGAGGAGCCAAGGGAGATTTTTATTTTACTTTTTTCCTCCAGTATTATTGAGATATAATTGACACGTAACCTTGTGTAAGGTTAAGGTGTACAACCTGTCGATTTGATACATTTGTACATTGCAAAATGATTACCACCCTCCAAGGATGATTTTCAGTTAAGGGAGTAGTACCATCCAGGTTATGGTTTAGGATTGCTTGTTTGACTGTTCTCTACTCTAGTCCCGCCAGCCTGCCCAAAGCTAAGCTCTCCGTACTGTGTGCTGAATGCTGGCTTCTTGTTCAATTGCTCTAATTTTAGATGCTAGCATTCTGGGACAGAACTACGTTTACTAGACATTAAGCATACATTTTTAGATCGTGTGTTGGTTCCCAGAGACATTCTAAGGCCGCTCCTAACTTTAAACAAGTCCTACCCACAAGGACCTATCCTTTTATGCAACTGGGTTCAGGCTGCCTTGTTTCAGCCTAAAATGATCTCTTAGGTAATGCTCATACAAGGCGACAGCCTTGTGTCGCATGTCACACTGTCCTTCACCTTTGCAAAGACCCTTCATTTTCTCAACATCTCCTTTCTATTTAGGAGACTCTGTTGCTGTGGCGATATGTAACAGACACGCAGGAACTTACAACACCCAGGGCGCTGCATTCTGGGTCTGGGAGATGTTAAATGTCTTTACTGAGAGCCTGGTCTCCAACCGTTGCTGCTTTAGGCTGATGGGACCACAGCCAAAGAAGCAGACTGAGGTGAAGCCCGTGCTGCTGAGGACAGAGGCTCCTTGAGGGCCTGAGGAGAAGTTCCCCCTCCTTCGGTCTTTAGGGCCCAACTCCACCTCACTCAGATGTTTTCTCTACAAGCTGCCCTTTACTCCCACCCTCCTCCTCACTGACCCCTACTCTCACATCAAGTTTAAAACAAAATTTTCAGTTTAACAGGCCTGACTCTATGTCAGCTGTAATTCAGTGGGATCATTTTCTTGGGAATTTTTGAAAAGAGATGAGAAGTGCTTCCTTATGGGTCACCCAGGTTACATGTTTAATCTTTCTGTTGTATTGGGGTTTCATGTGGTTTACACCTCTGGATGCCCTGTCACAGATATATTTTTCTAATGGTTCAAATGCCAGTTTCTTTTTCCTGTCATTTCACCCTCATTTCCTGGTTAGTTTCTTGGTTCAGTCACAAGCTGGTGACTCTCTCGTGTCTGCCCAGCATATCACCACTCAGTCATCCCTTTGGAATGGTGGGCTTCCTGGAGCTCTATGGCAATGTGACCCTGGCCTTACTGGCCAACACTCATTAGGTCAAGGCTGTGCAGAGGGCCAATCTGAACACTTTCCATGGGATTCTGAGGAAGAATCTCTGAGAAACTGGAAACTTAATATTTTAACTTGGGAGCTATGGGTGTCCATTTTATATTCATCCAGTGGACAAAGTAGCAGGTTAAGATGATAACAGAAGAGGAGAGGTGGACAAATTCTGACCTTTTTTCCATTCCTGTTCAGTCTTCCTTATGCCTGGCCACATTCCTATCCTTGGGTTGTGTGAATCACCTCTGTATCTTAATGGTAAATCTCTCACTACTTTTCCTCTTCCTTCCCCCACCTTCTTCTGCCTTTTTTTTTTTTTTCCAGAGCAAGTATGAGGCTTTCTTCTGTTGCTTCTAATCAAAAGAATCTCAACTATTCCACATTTCCTGACCCAGTATTCAGTTGGCATTGCCACTATGCCAAGAACAGATAGAGGAAGGGAGAAACATGTCAACAAGCAGTCCATCATCAAGGTGGGAAATGGGGGGTTTCTTCTCTTTTTCATTCATAGTCACAGACTCTCTCCTTGAGGGAAACTCTGTGGTATGTGCAAGACGTTGGAGATAAGAGCCCGTGACAACAAACAGTAAAGAGACTGATATAGTTACAGTCAGGAGAGAAATAAGCTCTTAAAAGACAAGAGTCCAAGTTTGAAATTTCGTATATGTGAAATGTGTGCCCAACAAAAAGATCCCGGTTCTCCTGGGCAGATCAAATGTTAAATCTTGGATCCCTCCATAGAACACATACCGTTGTTAGGAGCCAGGAATGATTTGGTTTTGAAGGACCAGTTAGGATGTTTTAAAATTTGCATATTGTCATGTTATTTGCATAGTGGGGGAACTAAGAGGAGCTTGAAGGTCTTTTGATAATCAGCACCCCTTTCCCCCACTTTTGACATAGACAATTCACATCCCAATTATGATGTGAATTCAAATACGATTGTTATTCAAACATAAATGGTCTTGTATTTTCATTTCTAGAAAATAACTTTCTACTTGATAGAGCCAAGTTATGGAAAAGTCAGCATTGTCTGTTTTTCATAAAGCACATTCTTTCTCTGCTTTGTGCCAAAATTCTGTCTCAGTTGAAGATAAAGTGGAAAAATCTTCATTGTGGTTGATGTATAGTTTTTTATGAGAAGGAATATATTATTTTTCTAACTCTATCCTTTGACCTTCTGTTCTGATTGAAGGTTACATGAGTAGAATATTTAAAAATCAGAGAGAGTATTTAGAATATGGATGTAAAGAATAAAATGCTAGATAATTTTTTATTTTGACATTAAAATATTTTTTTAGAAAATAACAAGGAAACTAAAGAAAAATCTTAGTATAGTTTTTACTTTCACTTTGGAAGATCAAGGCACAGGAATGTAATTCACAGATTACACCAGGCAGAGGTGCAAATTTCCTCTCCTGCTAACTCCATTAAAAATGTTATCTCCTACAAGTGTCTCCTGGTAAAACTTATTTTCACATCCTGAATTTAAATGTTATGTACACAAGACTGGGATACAGGTGTTTCTATCACTAATCCAGGAGGTTCTACTTTATATTTCAATGTTAACTAGATGGATTTGAGTAGATCATCTTGTTTTTTTATCTTCCTTCCCGACCTGAAATGAGCAAATGTTTCATGGATTTTTTCCTTCTCGTTTTGGTTTCCCCTTGTTACACGTTTTGCCAGATGGCTGAGTTTCATTTAGAGAAGAATTTTCCATAATACCGTATCACTTGGTACTCATGGCCAATGGTCCCACTCCCCCCTGCCATCTGCAGGAACCATGGAATGGAGTAAAGCGGCAAATGAGTCAGGCCTGGCCGGGGAGGCGAGCGGGGAGGAGGTGGAAGGGGAAGAGGAGGAAAGATCAAAAGAGGGAAGACTTAGATGCCAAAGATTTGAAGGAAAAGCCCATTATAGCATGAGCTGAGTGGGGTGTGTGTGTGTGTGTGTGTGTGTGAGAGAGACAGAGACAAAGAAGAGAGAGACACAGAGAGAGACAGAGAGAGGGAGAGAAGGAACTACAGGCACATGCTCAGGGAGAACTGTATGGGTAAGTATTTCAGATGTGCAGCCAGAGGGCATTCTGACAGATGTGGAACATGTGCAGCACCTCATTGTTTGGAGGAGGGGAGGACGAGGGGAGAAAGGAGCATTGCTGAGCTGCAGAAAGAGATGAGGCAAAGATCCTGGGTGTGCAAGTGAGGGCTTGGTAAAGGAAGCAGTCTTAAGAAGATAGAAGAAACTCAGGTCGTGCCATTAGCCGATGTGCCAAATTTTGTCATTCTGATAAAAAGGAGAAAATTTTACCCAGAGCCTGGATTTATAATTTTCAAAAAATTCCATGCCTCTTGGCATCTGCAGGCAGAGTAACTGTCACATGAAATCTAAACAGGGGGCTTGCTTCTCGACAGAACCTTCACTCTGCTTGGTACAAAACAGGTAACTTGCAAGCCAGTATTCATTTAGGTGGGGGTTCATGAAAACTAAACTTTTGGACTTAGTAACTTTCAGCGAATTAGATAACGTCTTAGGGCTTCAATTTCCTCAATTAAAAAAATAAAGCACTTGGTCTAGATAAGTGTTTTCCAAATAGCTCTCTATTATTCTTTCTAGAACATCCCTCCCCCTCACTTCCAGGATTCAAGCAGAGCTGTTAGGGGTTTGTTGTTGTTGTTTTCTGATTATATTAGTTTTTGAAGAATGTATTCTTATTAAAAGAAAAAAAATAGGGATTTATTAGATTGGACGCTAAGTTCCCTTCTAGCTCACTTACCCCTCACGAACCCCACTGATGCATTCAGTCAGCCAACAAATATTACTGAGCATCTACCACACAGTAGGCAGAGTTTTAGGCATTGAAAATGCAGCAGTAGAGGAGACCAAGACTTGTGCTCAAAGAGCTTACACTCTAGTTGGAGGAAAGATGATAAGTGAAGCGATTACAGCTGGTACTTGGCATATTAACACAGAGCAAAGACATAGACAACAATGGGGGTCAACCCAGGAGTGACATTTGAACAGTCTTACCTGAACAAAATGGGAGAAAGATGAGGGAAAGGATCTGGGAAAGAATATTCCACGTAAAGAGAACATCGAGTAAAGGACCTTGGCAGATACAAACCTATAAATGTACTTTCCCCACATAAATAGATCTAAATAGGTTTCCAGGCTCCATGCTCCTCAAGGAAGGAAACACTTGGTTTTGCAGGTGAAAGGCACCGAGTCTGTCCTGCTTTCAGTAGTGTTTTGTCTTCTCGGTTCCTCCTTGCCCTACTGGCGGTGGAGCAGGGGCTCCTCCAACCTCACCTGCAGAGCATGGTGCTTGCTGGCTGCAGACCGAGCATCCAGTCCTTATGAAATGTTTTGTCCCACCCCGTACCTGTGTATCAGCCTCTGTCCTTGCTCCCTGTGCTGGGCTCAATGCAATTTGCCCTGATACTGCTTTTTCCTTCTGCACTTTAATCTTCTCACCACTGCTGATGACCCACGGCCTCACCACTGCCTCTTGTCCCCAAGACCTCACACCCAGCAGCCGTGCCTCTTTGTTCCATGCTGGCGTGGGGCAAGAGAAGTGAGAAGAACCCAGACTCTTGAGCCTCAGAGCTTGGGTTTGCATTCTGGTTCTGCAGAGCCATATGACCTTGAATCTCTTTGTGTTTTCATCTTTGTTTCAGTCGCCCAACTGTAAAATGGGGATGATCGGATTGGTACTGTTGCCTTACATGGCTGTTGTCAGGTATAAATAGGCTAATACATGCAAAATGCTTTTAAAAATGCATGCTATGTAATAAATACCAGGTATATTTTTGGTTTATAAGACAATCTGAGGACATTGCCCTTGGCTCCTTGCTCAGCATTGCCCTTCAGCCAACAGAACCCCTCACTTCTGAGTCCTTCCCCCTCTTCCAAGAGGCTCCCAGACGAAGTTGCAGGAAGTGAGGAATTGCCTGCTATAATCTAGGCTTCCTTCAACAGAATGGGACCCTTATTTAGAATTGAACATCCAATCCCAAATGGTTTGTACTTAACCAAACATTTTTCACAGGCATTGTTTTATTGAATCTTCAACATAACACTGTGAAGTTTGAATTATTAACTACATTTTCTATATGAGGCTAAAAGATGTTGTGACTTGATCCTACAGGTAATCAGTGGCCCAAATCAGACTTTTTTAGAAACAAATTTCTGCTTCCAGCACTAGAGCACTGGTCAGTAGACCTCAGCTCTCTTTAAGAAAATCTTTGTATAAACCTACAGATGAACTGGCTAAATCCAAATATAAGAATAACCTGGTTTTATCTAATTCTTGCTTGTTCTTCCACATCATTTGTCATGTCATTACTTCTCCTGTCCCAGTCATTGTAATGTCAGGAATGAAAGTGGAGTAGGGGATGTAACTTTGAATTGTTTTAGTACTTTTGTGTTTTATTTCAAATATCATTTAACCAAGGCTCATTTTTTAGACTTCTTGGAGGAATTCCCTCTTCCATTTTTATTTAAATGCTAAATTGCAAAATAAAATCACTCAATCAGTTGATTGATGATTCCTCAGAGACCTGTGGCATGTCAGGAAATCAACTACCATCTAATTGGAAGAGAAGGGTCTACACAAAAAATAAAATATGATACTTTGGTTTCATACCACCCATTCCCTTCCGAATGACATTTTTTACCATTAAATCACAGTGAAATTAAAATGAGGAGGGACCGCTTGCAGCTCTGAGTGACCATGGCACAAAGTGTATGTCTGCCACATCCTGGTCACAGATGGGGAGAGCCAAGGCTGCCATATTTGTTTTTTCTTGTGGCCACAACTCCTGTCCAAACACCAGGATAGTTCAGTAATTACGGTCCTTTCTCTTTTTCTTCAAAGACCATTTATATAGTTAGTACGCAGTATCTTCCAAAAGAACAACTAATTTTTCAAAGTAATTTCTAGGAGAACATTTTAAATAATTTGAAACACAATTTTGGAGGTAAAGCCCTGTCTTACTGTGTGAGAATTTTTTTTGGCTCAGCTTCTCAAGTCCAGTATCTGAGTTTTGTTTAATATGAGAAAGCTGCTCGTCCTTTGGAGAATAGGGCTTTGGCTAGGACTGTGGAGCTGGCTTTAGAGCGCTTCAGTGGAAATGTCTGAGGGGCCAGACCCTGGCTTATCCCCCTCGCTGTTCTCGCCGTCATCACCGTATGGACTTGCTGTTGACACGCTGTGCTAACCTGTTTGCTTCTACCGGTGACGGTTCCAGCTGATGTCCTCTGTGGTACCTAGGTCCTCCTTGCAATCACACAGCCTGAGATTTGGCCAATGGCTTCCATTTTCTCTAAGGCTCCCACTAAATCATGTCAAGTAATTTCGAAGCTGAACTCTTCTTTCTTTTCTTTCTGGAAAGCTTGCCAAGCGCATTCCTGCCTATGTATTAAGGGAATTTGGGTAGTCATTTCAGGAAAGTTCAGAAGGATAAAAGAAACATTCCAATTTCCATAGTGTTGATAAAGCATTGCAGCACATGTTAACAAGGTGTATCATTTAGGTCTTTGTTTTAATCAGCGTCACTGTTGTGTGGCAGGAAACTCTGGGCCTTTTCGCACTCCTTGCTTTACAGGAAATCTCTATGGAGACTTTACTAGGAGTCTGTTGCACGCAGTTTAAAAGGAAACGCAACTTTATGTTCTTTTTACACTCAGAAGTCTGAAAGGAACATTGTTTTTTAAGAGCACTGCGCAGAGAGGAGAACAAACTTTAATTACCTCCTTGAGGTGTCAACGATTAGGGAAACTGAGGAAGTCGCAACTTCTCAGATGAGAGAGGCTTTTCAGGTACCTGGAAGGTGTTTTAAAAGGTACCTTGTCACTTCAGTAAGTGCAGTTTTCCACCTACTGTTTAATTATTTGTCGAAGTTAGAATGCACATGAGGAAAGCCTTAAGACAACTGAAATGGTCTGAGGCACAAAAGGGATTCATTTTCTGGCAAATGCCTCTGACTGAAATAGGTAAAATTCAAGCTGCTTTTGGCCAGAAAGTGAGGAGATGTGATTCTACCTTTTTTTCCCCCTCTCTGTTTAGTTATTCCAGGTGACCAAGAGCAAATTACTTGGAGACAGGTTGACCCTTTTTAGCAACGTCTTTCAAAAAACAGAAACCCAAATCCTTCTTATTGGCTGATTTATTTTCTGGGTGTGTTCTTCTTACTTTAGGAGTGACAGCCTGCCTAAAAAACGTGGTTCCATCACCTTCAGGCTTCTGTTGCTTCTCTTTCACAATGATACATGCAATATATTTTCTCTTCTTGAGTTATACACCAGTATTTCCCTTTTGTGGCACTTAGCATGCTGTCTATCTCCCCCACCTTGAGATTGCGGTATCGATCTCTTGGACTCTGGGCTCCTCTTACGGACTTCTTTCACTGCCCAGGAGCAGCTGTATGTTCTGAAACCTAATCAGAGAAAGCTAATCTCTCAGACGCCTTTTTGCACAACTGTTTATTGAAGGACCGTGGTATGTTATAAGCTGTGTACTAGGTGCTGGAGAAAATTGCCTGCCCTCGTCGAGCTTCTGTTTAAGGAGAAGGGGCATCAGCTTCTTACTGTAAAATAGAAGTTGGTCTATCTTAAGTCTTTCCTAGATTTCTCATCACAAGATGTGTACCGCAGTAGTTTGAACACATGCTACAGGGATCAAAACCAAATTCCTTTTTTTTTTTTTTAAGATTTTATTTTTAAGTATCTCTGCCCCCAATATGAGGCCTCATACTCACAGCTCTGAGATTAAGAGTGGCATGATCTTCCGACTGAGCCAGCCAGGCCCACCCCCACCCGACTCCCCCACCCCCGAAACTAAGTTCTTTATTTTTTTAAAGATTTTATTTACTTGACAGAGAGAGAGAAAGGGAGCACTTATGTGCAAGTGAGCACAAGCAGGGGGAGGGACAGAAGGGGAGGGAGAAGCAGACTCCCCGCTGAGCAGGGAGTGGGGCTGAATCCCAGGGCCCCTACCTGAGCTGCAGGCAGAAGCTTAACCGACTGAGCCACCCAGGCCCCCCCTCCCAAGACTGAATTTTTATTATGAGAAAATTGCATTCACTGTGTTAAGGCATTGATAATTCAGAGCCAGGAACTCTTTCTGCTATAGATTACCTATGTCTGGCTTTCAAGATTATATGAGAAGAGAGAACCTGAAACACAAATATTTCCACAATCATTTCCCATTTCTCTGCCCTTGATGGCCTTGTTTTAAATTCCAAAAAGTGAAAACAACCGAGAAACAGATTAGAAAAAGATGAAGATTCCTGCTTTCATGGAGCTTGCATTTGGTGGGGGAGGCAGATCACACAAAAAACAACTGAGTACTGTGTGTCAGGTGCTGTACTATAGTAACAGAAAGTGGTATTATCGACGCAGTTTGCAAAGTAATCTCATAAATGCCATTATTTAACAAATATTTATTGAGTAGCCCATTTGTACCAGCCATTGTGCTTATAACTGTGTAGTTGTCACAATTTTATCCATATTTCAAGATAGAAAGTTTGATATTTAGGGATGTGAAGTTATTTTTCCAAGGCAATAGAGCTGACAAATTACAGAACCAGGACCCAAACTCATATTTTCAGTTTCCAGGTATAGTCCTCTTTCAGAGGCAATAGCTGTAACTTTAAAATCTGGGCCCTGAAGCAAACATTTCTATAGAGGCATGCTTGTTTCTTCCCTCATTTACTATTTAACTGCAAAATAAATTCATTTCTAGGGAAATGGATTTCTACCTTCAGGGACATCTTATCATGTGTGTTGCTGGGGTGATATTTTATCTTCAAGTAAATGAGTTTGGATGGCATTAAAATTCATTATGACTTGCAAAAGGAATGTATGATTATGTCTTTAAAAATTTACATTCAGGGGCACCTGGGTGGGTCAGTCAGTTAAGCCCCTGACTCTTGGTTTTGGCTCAGGTCATGATCTCAAGGTCATGAGCTGCAGCCCCATGGGGCTCTAAGCTCAGTGTGGAGTCTGCTGAAGATTCTCTGCCTCTCTGTCCCTCCCCCTGCTTGCAAGCTCGCTTTTAAAGAAATGCATGAATAAAAACCTTTAAAAAATTTGCATTCCAGATACCTGGGTGGTTAAGTAGGTTAAGTGTCTCTCTTTGGCTTGGGTTGTGATCCCAAGGTCCTGGGATCGAGTTCCACATTGGGCTCTCTGCTCTGCAGGGAGCCCGCTTCTCCCTCTCCCTCTGCCTGTTGCTCCCCCTGCTTGTACTCTCTCTCTGACAAACAAATAAATAAAATCTTTAAAAAAATTTGTATTCATAAACTTTCCTTTAAATAACATTAAAAGAAATTCATTTACCATAATATTTTTCTCCCTGTTTCATATCCTTTATTCTTTCAATTTTGTCTGGTCAAATGAATTTCAAAATTAAATCCTTTGACTCTTTTATAAACTGTATTTGGAGAGTCTCTCAACCCTCAGTGAAGTCTTTGCTGAATTCTTAAAAGCCCATGGCTCTCTAAATTCATCCTTTACACGGGAAACAGGAGAGATTTTTTAGAATAATCTGAATTGACATCTAACTCTGCTCTTTTACAACAGTTTCTCAAGGTAGGAAGTTTAAAAGAAAGTTAGGACACCTGACAGTTGTGAAAAAGTCAGCACAGAGCTGCAAGTCGTAGCATTTGGAGGCCAGAAAAATCAGACTGCTTCTCCTGAATGTTGACAGATACATATATATATAATGTACGTACATTATATATATATATACATATATATATATACACACACACATATACATATACACACACATATATATATATATATTTTAAGTTGTGTGTGTTTTTTTTTAAAACAGTCTCCCATTCCTTTTATTCTTGCTACTGGACAGAGTCCTCACCCAGAAAAAGTTTTAAATGATTTTAAACCAAGGTGAATGCAGCAATGGGGACATGAAAGAAGCCAGGACATTACAGTGGATGGAGCACAATTTTTAAAACTGTGAACACCCAAAAAACAGATAATCATGTCAAAAAATGGACAGAAGAAATGAACAAATACTTCTCCAAAGAAGACATACAAATGGTTAACAGACATGTGAAAAAATGTTCACCATCACTAGCCATCAGGGAAATTCAAATCAAAACTACACTGAGATACCACCTTATACCAGTTAGAATGGCCAAAATCAACAGGACAGGAAACAACAGGTGTTGGAGAGGATGTGGAGAAAGGGGAACCCTCTTACACTGTTGGTGGGAATGCAAGTTCGTGCAGCCACTTTGGAAAACTGTGGAGATTCCTCAAAAAATTAAAAGTAGAGCTCCCCTATGATCCTGCAATTGCACTACCGGATTTTTTTCCCCAAAGATACAGATGTAGTGAAAAGAAGGGCCATCTGTACCCCAATGTTCATAGTAGCAATGGCCACAATCGCCCAACTGTGGAAAGAGCCGAGATGCCCTTCAACAGATGAATGGATAAAGAAGATATGGTCCATACATACAACGGAGTATTATGCCTTCATCAGAAAAGATGAATACCCAACTTTTGTATCAACATGCATGGGACAGGAGGAGATTATGCTGAGTGAAATAAGTCAAGCAGAGCAAGTCAATCATCATATGGTTTCACTTACTTGTGGAACATAGGGAATAACATGGAGGACATTAGGAGAAGGAAAGAAAAAGTGAATTGGGGGATATTGGAAGGGGAGACGAAGCATGAGAGACTGGACTCAGAAACAAACTGAGGGATTTGGAAGGGAGAGGGGTGGGGGCATGGGTGTGTATTAAGGAGGGCATGTATTGCATGGAGCATTGGGTATGGTACATAAACAATGAATCTTGGAACACTGAAAAAAATAAAATTAAGATGTTAAAAAAACAGTTGAGGAACTTGTATAACTAGTAATCTTTAAAAAGATACAAAAATAAGAATATAAAATTTAAAAAATCAATTAAAAATATATAAATTAAATATAAAATTTAAAAAAGAAATTATCACTGTGAATGTTTTGGGATGGTCTTTCCTTTCAGTCATGTTTTCCTCCCACAAAAATATGTGATCGTATAATATGGACTTCTCTTTCTGGGTCATTTTCTTTTTCTTTGCATCATTTTCATGGCTCTTCAGTGGATTGATATATTATGATTTATTCAACTACTTGTCTGCTATTGACCATGTATGTTAGTTCTAATTTTTTATTCTTATTGATAATGTTATAATTAACATCCTTAAAGTAAAACATTTGAGCCCATCTGTGACTAGGTGCTTAAACTAGTTCACCAAAGTTAAATTGCTGGGGCAAAGGGTATATAGGATTTTAAGGTTTTTGTTAGTTTTGTCAAATTGTCTTCAAAATCCTATATCCCCAACAACAGTATATGGTGAACGGAAAACTGGATAAGAAACTTTGAAATGTAGAAGGTATAATACATAATTTTAAATAGTATATTTCAGGGACACCTGGCTGGTTCATTTGGTTGAGTGTCTTGATTTTGGCTCAGGTCATGATCTTAGGATCATGAGATTGAGCTCTACATCAGGCTCTGTGCTCAGCAGGGAGTCTGAGTTTCTTTCTCCCTCTCCTCCTCCCCCTGCTTGCACACTATCTCATTCTCTCGCCCTCTCTAAAATAAATAAATAAATATTAGTACATTTCGGATAATTTTAACTACTAAATCTATTCTGTTTCTTCATTTTAGGGATTTTTCTGTTGGCCAACCATCCCCAAGAAAGAAAAATGGAACACCATTACAACAGAGAAGGTCTATAAAGTGTGCTGAACCAGGACTCAGGAAATTTGACCTTTAGTCCTGACTCTGTTACTCATTTGATGTTCATCACTCTAAGCCAACCAGTTATCCTACCTGGACCTTAGATTCTTTATTTGTGGTTCCTAAATAATAATTACCAATATTTTCTTTTGCTCACAAAGTAGACACTGAAATTCCATGCTTACCCTATGTATTGAGATGAGAGGGATTTCGTCTACTAAAAATTGCTATCTGTTGTTTGCCTACCCAGTCTATTTCTCTCATTTTCTGTTGTGGAACTCCTCTTTCTCATCACCATAAACTCTCCTTTAGTCTACACACTTGCAGTCCTTGGCCCCAGTTCAGGTTTGGCCAGGCAGAGCACCACATCTTCTTGGGTTCAAAGATGGATCTATAAATGGGCATGTGATCTTTCCTCCTGGATTTCTGAGGGGTTTATTGGTGTGCCGGCTCATATTGGCCCACAAGAGCCAATGTTAATTTCTAGGAATTTTGCAAATCAGTTGTTAAACACGGTCCTAAAAATTGGATCATATAAACTTGTATTAAAATAAAGGTAGTGAATGCTCAAAACTCAAAGCTTTCTAATTATTACGCTATATTTTATTATTCCCTATGCTCTTAAAGTTATCTATGTGTACTGTATCTCTAAGGTTGAAGTACGTATTGTATAATGGACTACTCTATATCTCTTCCCAGCTCGATGCTTAGTGATGTCAGGTTGGCAGGTTGAAATTGGCCAAGGTGAGAGTATTTACACCATGGAAATTGGCAAATGCCAGTGGAAATCCAAAACCAGAGTTTTCTTTTTTCTTTTTCTTTTTTTTCCCTTTCCTGAAAAGCCAGTTTAACCTTTTTAAATCACGCCTCTGGCTAAAACTATTGGAAAAGAGCCTTTTGCTTCTTACTTTTTTGCTATGCTAGTGATATATAATCTAAAAGTAGCCAAGGGGCCATTTTGGTTATTTGGGGGAGAGCCTGCCCAAGAATAATGTCAACAAAAAGGAAAGTAGAGCTGAGTGATACGGGGAAACAAGAGTCTTATGTCTGGTGAGCATTTGGTATTTTAGTTGGATAAGACCCTAGCTCAAACCACATTAGGTGTTTATAACTTATGAATGAAAGTCTTTTGATAATACAGATTGCATGATCTCTAAGACTCCCTTACAGTGTTAATAATACATGATTTTAAATTATATAAAAGGAGGGAATTCCTTAGCTAAATATTTAGTACCCATGGTTACTATCTTTGAAAAAGAAGTCAAATAAAAAAATATTGCCTAGTGAATGCACACAGTTTGTCCTCATTCATTCAAGCTTGTATAATGTTAACGTTGTCTTATAACTGAAGTTTCAGCCACAAAATGGATGAAATAAACTGATGCTAATCATCTCAGTTAATTTTACAGAATTCCGCCCTTCCTTTTAAAATGTAATATTATGTTTAAGCTGTTTTGCTTTAAGAGAATTGAAAAAAAAACCCTACTTTTAATAATCCCTAGATAATGACTATTAGGTATATTTGATCACAGTACTGTCTCCAGAAACCTGATATGAACACAGTTACTCTGCATTTGAAGAGCACTGCACTTTCCCTCTTTGAAATATTGACTTCATTTTGCCAAAGTGCTGCCCGCCACTGTGTCCCCTAAGGTACTGTTTCTTAATTAGTGAATGAGTCTGAAGTAGGTTTCAGGAATCCTCTCCAATTTGACACTGGTCCGGTGTATATTTAACACTTTATTCCAGGCTCAGTACAGCTATGACCCATTTCACATATTGTTGACTCAAAAGAATAAAAATCCCATTGGTGTGTTTGCTCTCTGGTACTTGACTGTTGATAACTCAGAGGTGTTAGTGGTTAATTGTGAACGTTCACAAAACCCTGAGACCAAACCCAATAATTTGCCAAGTGCCAAGATGGTTTACATTTGCCATTTCCCAAAACACAGTGTTCTCTTCTTTATCTGACTTTTAAAAGATGTCAGAGAATCTTTTTTTGACTTGGATGATCATATTTAAAATGAAACAAAACAGCAAAAACCTTGACACCACTACTATTAGCTTTGCTAGAGTTATTTTTAGATGTCAGATCATTGGGGTCTGTTGTCAATAGTTGGCTGTCTCCTCTGAAGTCTATTGCCAGTTTGTCCCTTTAGTTAATGAGATCTTACTCTGCAGCTATAACAGAAAAATATATTCAAATTAACGTGAGTGGAAACTATGGTGCAGTGGAAGAAATCAGCCTTTTTTATGGACTGAATTTGCATTAATTCCCTATGCCAACATTTGCATTTCTCAAATTCTGTTCTGAGGAGCCTTATTAGGGAAACAGTCCAGGTTGGTGTTTTTCAATGTGCAGGTCATCTGCACCGGAGCCACCTGGAGTGACTATTAAAATATAGACTCCAAGGCTGTTGTGGACTCCCGTTTTTGGGAGTGGGTTTTGGCAACATAGACTTTTAACAGTTCTTTGGTGATTCATACAACCTTTGGGAATAAAGAGTCTAGTAAATTTGCGAACCACCTTCTTGAAGATTTATAAGCCAAATTAGCACATTACAGGCTCTGAGAAGTCCTGTAGTGGGGAAGACATTTTAAACTTTTTAAACCCAGGATTTCCTCAATTTATTTTACAAAACTCTTTTTTTGGGGGGCAACATGTTATTTGACCAAATATTATTGGGAAAGTTTACCCTAACCAACAGCATAAGAACTTCAGATTGTTGCAGATACTTGCTAACTTGATACTAATGACTTAATGTAGTATCTTGGTAGGAACAATAGACAGGAAGATCTGAGTGGGAATCCTGGGTTTTGTACTGTTGGCTCAGTTTGCCCAGCAGTATTATTTGCTTAGTCCCATGGTGATGGGATGAAAGAATCAGTTAATACCAACCCAGAACCATTGCCAGAAAAATAATTTAAACAGAAAGCCCCCTTGATGTTGTCATCTTTTATGAAGAGCAACACATTGATCCTTTTGGCAATGTTCTCTGCCCAGACGTTCTACCTCCTTACTCTACATCCCCAGGGAGGAGATCTGGTTACTATTTTACAATGGAAGATAGGAGAGAGGACCAAGGAGCTATTTCAGAAATGCCAATCAAGTTGAACAATGGGAAAAGCAGTAAATACATTTGAACAGGAAATTGGGTGGAAGTGAAATAATTCTTCACCCTGTAGCAGAAGAGGTGAAAGGCAACCCCAGTCTTCCGTCCCACCCTTCCTCCTATTAGGCACAAACAACACAGAACAGGGAGGTGGAGTGAGTAAAGAAATGATAAGTAACAATGGACTCGTAAGCCTTCAGCAGGTCCTTCTCTGAGGTGGGACTGCCTTTTGTTCAGCTCTACAAATAGAGGGCACAATGATGGGTCCAAAGTAAAGGAAGTAGGAAAAGATTAGCTGTAGGGAGAGATATAAAGAGACCTTGGGGTTTCCTTTCAGATCCCCTGGGCTGGTTCCCTAGGGTAGAGAAGGAGGCAAGGTCCCGAGTTCATTTTGTCCCCTGATTACACCTGGCATTTCATACTCTCATGTCTTTGCACACACTGCCTTTGCTTCAAATGTGCCTCCCTCGTTTTTTCCAATTACAAGCTCACAGAGCTTTGCTGAATCAGGCTAGTTTAACCCTGAAATAGTATATTAGTGGTGCGCTGTTGGATTGGGAACTCTTTGAGGGCAGGCATATTTTCTTCATTATCTTTAATATCTTGCCCTGGGCTTAGTTCCTAGCATGTAACAGCTTTCCAGTAAAGGTTTCTTTGTGGATGCCAGGGAGGTGACACACGTCAACAGGGTGCCCCTGAGTAATTGTCAGAGTACTCAGCTAGCATTCCAGGGGTGCAGATTTGAGAACCGGAACCCTCATTTTACAAATACAAAAGTGATAGTTCATATAGGAAGCAAGTGATTGCCTAGGCCTCCAGCCCCCTAGCTCCTAGTCCAATGCCTTTTGACTACCCTAAGGTCATTTGTGGAAAGAAAAAAAAAAATCCTGTCATTACCCAGTACTCTCATGCTCCTTTCTGAATGATGGTATAAATCAGCATTTAAATTAATATCTGCATCGGTAAAAAATGCAGAGTCATTAAGCTAGAAAGTGATTTAAGGAGAATGTTTTACTTCCAAATAAAATTTGTTCCATCTCCTCTCTCACTCCTTGAATTTCTGCATCCCATCATGCTTCTTTCTGATTCGTGCCTTAGCTTGGAAGCTACAGTTTAAAACTGCTGGGTGAGAAGCTATTCTCCAGGTACTCTCGACTTTATTGGAAAGAGAAGGTCTCATAAATCACATAAGGGAACTGGGGCCTCTGGGATTGCTTAGTTGCCAAGCGAATTCTGATTGATTGCTTTGGAAAATATGCACGTTTTCCAGGAGCTTATCTGAAATAAAATAAAGATTCATACTTTCTCAGACTGAGCTATACACCAAATTTCACAGTCCGGTCATTTTAAAGGACAGTTAAAAGAACAGCGTGAGCACTAGGCGTTTAGTAAAAAACTTGGAGGTCAGAGCACAAATGTTATTATACATGAAGAGAGGTCTGGAACAACCAAATGTTCCCAACTAAACGTAAAATCAGAACCAGTTTTCGGGTTATAGGGTTCATGTTGACTTTATCAAACCTACTGAATGAGTCCTCGCTTCCGCCTCAGGATGTTATGTGAACAAGGGTTTTGTGGGGGGGGGGGGGAATTCGAGTTGTGTATGTCTAATAAGAGTGAAGTGAAATGGCAGGAAAACATTTGGATCTTAATCCTTTTAGGTCCTAGAATCTGTTGAAACTCTCTGCAAGCTGTGTACCTTCTCCCCAGAAAACTGCACATACACACAAAAGCCTTCAGGTTATTTCGGGGCCTTCACAGACCTTTCCCCCATGCCTGTAGGAGTGTGGGACCCCATGTTACATGCCCCTTCTTTAGCTACTCCCTGCAAAGTTCCTGGTTGCCTGATGTGGTAGCGCTTCCTGACCGGCAAGTAGGGTTTCCATCTGGGTCGCGCACAGGGGCGGTGGGTCCTGGCAGAAGGAAAGTGTTGAACATGTGCAGTGAGGCTAATTCAGTTTTACTGAACACAAGTGGCCTTAATCTCCCACAGGCTTCCTTAACTTTGTCGTGTGGTGAGACTGTCTAGGAGAGATTTAAAGCTCTTGGCCTTAACTTATACTTTCATTGAGAGTATGCCTGAAAGGAGAATGCAAACTAGTAATTGGCCTGACTCGGTAATTTGGTTCGGTGGCAGGCCGGGTCCAGAACCGTCTCCTTACCTGTAGTGAGGAGAACCACCACATGATTACAGTTCACATGGGGAGCAGGACCAGTTTGGTCCTGAGATGTAAGGCTCAAGAGATTTTCTAGTCTTTGGTCATTACCATCTTGTCTGAATTCACCACCCGTGAGCTAAGGAAGACTTCATTTTGTATTAGTGGCCTAACAAACCTGATGATGCATTCTTGAAGGGACATGGGAAAGAAGGTGGATAATGACAGTCTACAACACTTTTTGTTTATCCAGAAATCAACCATCCCCAGGAGGTTGACATATAATCCCATGCTTAATCTGTCATCCATACTTTATGTAATAATAATAATGATGATAATGATAATCATTTACACTTATATAGGCACTTTCATCTAGGGGATCTCAAAGCTTTACAAACACTCATTAATTCGCCTAGTGTCCCTGTGAACTAGGTGAGGCCCATTTTACAAGTGAGGCAATTGAGGCACAGAAAGGACAAGTGGCTTTCTCAAGGCTATTGGATGGCTGATGAGAGAACTCAGAAGCCCGGAGAGTTCCGTCCTTTCAGTTGTCAAGAGGCAGCTGCATCTCGTGGGTGAGGGAGTGGGAGGGACCACACCGGAGGGAAGCCCTCACTCTTCCAGGTTTTAGTTACCTAAGCCCAAGCAGCTCCCAGAAACGCAGGGTGTTTCCAAAGCAAACACTTTCCTGTCCATACCACACACCATGCACAGTCTGTGAAGGGTTGGTTGTTTTTGAGATCTAAGCACTAGAGATGGGGCTAAAATTGGCTGTCACATGTGTTTGGATAGGAAGAGGAGGAATTAACTTGGGCGGAGAGTTGTCTTTTTCGGTAGGTGCTGGTGAGAAGCATTGGCCCACTCTGCCAAATCAGAGCAATAGTGGCCTCGGACTTGCTTTATTCCATCCCACAATGTGAACTACCTGGTGTGCACGTTACAAGGACAAGAGGCTTAAAGAGGGCCCTGTCTGCAACCGTCAGGGGCCAAATGGAAAGTAACTTCTCTCTATAGGCTTTTCAGGTATAGTGAATGCTTGAAATTCCCCCCAGATAGGTGGTGCTTAAGTTCTATGGAGCGCCTCTCAAACCTTGAGATGAATGCCAGTCATCAGGGACTTTTTAAAAGATTTTATTTATTTATCTATCAATTTTTTTTGAGAGAGAGGGAGGGAGAGAGAAATTACGGGTGTATGAGCTGGGGAAGGCAGAGGGAGAAGCCAACTCCCCACTGAGCAAGGAGACCCATGCAGGAATTGATCACAGGAGCTTGGGATCATGACCCGAGCAGAAGGCAGACATTTAACTTACTGAGCCACCCAGGTGCTCTAGGGATCTGTTAAAATGCAGATTCTAGCTAAGCCATTCTGGAGTGGGGCCCCAAGGTTATGCTTTCAGGAGATGCCAGAGCGAATGGTCCCTGTATTAGTCCTCTGACCAGCAAGACTCTCTGTCCTTTACCCCACTACATGAGGCTTGGGGTTATAGGAATAAGGTGTGGGTTTGAAAAGTGATTCTGTTACTGATTAGTGAGAGATTTGGGCCACCACCACTTCCTGAACCTGATTCTGTATCCTTAAATGGTTATCATTACTCCCTCCATCACAAGGTTGAAGATGAGTAAAATAACCCAACAGAAGGAATCTGTCACATGCTAGAACTCCACAAATGGTCATTCATTCCCACAGGCTCCCCAGTTCATCCTGTCTGGCTCTATTCCCAAACAAATACTTCCTAGTTTTTCCTCTGTGTCTGCCATAGTCACCAAATGTATTTGATCTAGCTTGCTCTCTTCACACAACTTTACCTCTGTGTTCTTTCTCTTCCACATGTAAAAGCTGGCTTCAAATATCATTCCCCCACCCTCATTCTCAAAAGGCTTTTCTTGAGCTAATTTCTTGTCTCATTAATGATTATAAACGAGTCTCTGCTTTCCCAGGTTCTAATTTGATGAAGGCCATCCAACCGAAGTGAGACTATAGGGTATTCATTTAGTAAACAAATACTTATTAAGCACCTACCATGCTAGTTCCTGAGCCTACCACTGAGAATCTAATAGATGCTTCCTTTTGTCTCTACTGTTTGTGTTGCTTTCAGCAGTGACGTCTTCCTTGAATTCCATCATTCACTGATGGCTTTAGACATTTCTCTCATCTCCTTCAGGTTTCATTTTCCTCTCTTCCTATTGCCTGTAATCACCCATCCCTTGGTTCTTTTCTCTCTGAATCCATGAAGCAGACTCAAATTTTCTCTCTTAAAAATCTTTACAAATCTTAAAAATCTTTATAAAACTCATTTTGTGTGGATGTCTGTGTGTGAAACGGGTTTGAACTTTTTTTTTTTTTAAGCAACATTGAAGTGATGTAGAGTATATAAATAGGAAAAAAAAAAGTCTGGTATAACACACACCTCCCTGTTCACACTGGAATTCGTAAGAGGAACTTTCTCTTTTTTCTTCATGTGCTTTTGGCATTTTGGGCAAGAAAAAATTTCTCCTTTGCTGGTAATAGGATCAGCAAGTTCTATTCTGTGACACAGGAAGAAAAATGAGAAAAAAAATTCTACACCTATGGATTAATGGATAACCAAAGGAAAGATGAAGAGAAAGGAAAATGAAACTTACAATCTTCAGATCTGCTCACATTCTCACCTGCAGTTTTATGTCTCCATTTCTGGGTCTGTCTTATTCAGGTTTCAAATCATTGGCGTGGAACTCCATCTTCCTGGGATTACACAGTGTCAGGAATGCTGTTGGCATGAGCGCAATACTAATAGTAAAGCAACAGGAGGCATTTTTACAAGAGAGAGCACTACCCAGATGGATTTTGATAAGGTTGGTATGTACCCCGAGAGGTCATAATTAACCACATCAAAGGAGGAGTGGCTTCTTAAGCAAATGGACTTTATCTTGCCATCTGATGAAAACGGACCAAATGCTCTTACTTTATTGAGAAACATCTGCACTGCTGGAACCAAGTCTTCATAGCTTTAAACTGATGAACACGATCGAAGAAATATGTTTATTACTTACATGTTTGACCTCTCCGGCTATGCTGGGCACCTTGGTTCTCTCATGTCCTCCCAGTGTGGACACATCATCTACCACTTGCATCAACGAGAACATATTGCTTCACGGCTGAACTGGGAACAGAGAGAAGTTATCTGATAGAAGCAGAGCAGGAAGAATTTAATTTCCCCAGCTCATAGTTTTCATCCTACTTGCTGGTATCTGGACTGAGCAGTTGTTAGAGAATTGAGATGATAGGCTGAAACTGTATCAGAATTTAGCTAGGACTTAATCTGGCTCCTTATTAGAGTCTCCTGGAGAGATTTCTTTCCCTGGAGAGCTTGATGCAATCACTCAAACTTTGGAATTAATAAAAACATCAACAAAACAGCAGCTATAAACCCCCATGACTCTTGTGGGACTAAACCAGCCTTGTAAGAGATCTTTGGATGGCACAACTTTTAATTAGAGGTCACATGGTTCTCTAAAGGAAGATCAGACACTGTGCACCTTTGCTCTGTCCTATAACTTCTGATTTCAAGTATATGCAGAAAATAATCAGATATATAGTCAAATAAATTAGGATAATCCGAGTATGTTTTGAACCTTTGTAATTGTGCTTCAGGCAGGTACTTTTACTTTATATATATGAAATTCTATGATTACATTTCTCTGCCAATAAGCTTTCTTTCTTAAATGTTAATGAAGAACTTCACCTTGTATGTCTCCAATAATTGTTAAATTATCAAACTTTTACAAAATGCAGAATAAAAATGTTGTCATCCTAGCACTGGAATTTCTGCCATGGTTGTGTGTGTGTGTGTGTGTGTGTGTGTGTGTGTGTGTGTATGTGTGTGAGATCTTTGGATTCTTTGCCTGCTTCTGATTTTTGGAGGTGCCAGACTTGTTAGTTTCACTTCCACTGTTTTTCTTGGATTTGAGAAAGGTGTTTCTTGCTGCTTTGTGGGTTTCATTCTTTGTTTCCAGTATTACTTGGGGGTATTTTTGGCTGTGCTGTTCCCTACTCTACTACCTTCCAGGGAGTCCTAGTCTAACATTTTAGAAGGTGCAGAGATAAACCAGAAACCTGCCCCCATGGAAGATAACTGGATGTCAAAAGATTTGAAAACCATGCCAAGTGATGAATATTTGAAGAAAAAGGAGGCAAACATCCTAGAAAAATTATGGTGTGAAATTATATGGCCATAGCTTCCTTAGTACATTTTCTTCCTTAAAAATTTTCTTAAAGAAAATTCAGATCCTCTAAGGTTGTAATCCTTGCTTTTTGATAAGTAACTTCCTTTAGGGTAAGGATGGTATTTATCATTCATCTATGTTGCTACTCCCTCTGTCATTTTCATGATCTATAGCAGTAATTGATCAAAGCATTCTTTTCCACTGAATCTGGAGGTGGCCTCAGAATTTTTCTCAACAGTGTTGTAGGGAGTGAATACTAATTGATTGGTGTTGGCATTAATAATGACACTTTTTGCAGTCCCTACCTTATTTTTTTTTTTTAAGATTTTATTTATTTGAGAGAAAGAGAGAAGGAGAGAGAGCACAAGCAGAGGGGAGGGGCAGAGGGAGAAGCAGGCTCCCCACTGAGCAGGGAGTCCCTCCTGGGCCCTGAAGCAAGGCTTAATACCAGGCTTCCTGGATCATGAACTGAGCCAAAGGCAGACACTTAACTTACTGAGCCATCCAGGCACCTGGCAATCCCTACCTTAAAGGTCTCTGTTACTAATTCTGTTATTGGGAAGGTAATTCTGTCCTTCAAGCACCAAAAGGGCTTCATGATCCTTTACTTGAGTACCCAGGTGGTAAAGGTTGAGACATTAGTATATTTTATTAGAATTGCAACCAAGACTAGGTGAATGAGGGGTGGAAACAGAACACCATAAAATTAGTCTTGCCCATTTTTCTCAAATCCCACCTTTAGCTTCTAGGATACTTCCTTGCATAGTTCTTGGTCTTCCTCCATGAGGAAGAAAATAATTTTAATTCCTACTCTCTTGGAATGTTTTTAACTATTTCCCGGACTTTGAAATTTAGATATAAGAAAACCCCAAGAGAGAGTACTGTTTGACATCACTCTTACTTAACTACAGTTCATTCATGATCTCAAAATCCCAACATTCCTTTATGAGACTCAGGCATTTCAAGGTTATGGATGCTGTCTTCCATTATTTGAAGAGGAGAAAGAAAACTCCTTTTATGGAAAAGAGGGATGGGGTTATTGTGTATTTTTTTTCCTTTCCCTTACGTAGGCTCCAGACCCATTGTGGAGCCCAAAGCAGGGCTCAAACTCACAACTGTGAGATCAAGACTGGAGACAAGATGGAGAAATTAGATACTTAACTGACTGAGCCACCCAGGCACCCCTATTGTGTATTCTTTCCTAGGGCCAACTGGACTAGTGGGTAGAAATTAGAGAGGGGTAGAATTGGGTCTAATAGGTTATATCTTTTATTTGTAAGAGTTACCCTAACGTGAATAATCTGTCTGATGCTATAGAGTACTCCCAGTCACTGGGAATATTTAGGTAAAGACTGGATTGCCCTCTGAGAGTTCAATGGATTCATGGATTCCTATTTTGATGGAAAATGAACTAAATGTCCCAGAGGGAGACTTGTTGATAAGTTAGATAGACCTATGTGTGTGTGTGTATTACATTATATATGCTTGCACTGGGGTAGTCTATAAATCTTTTGACCTTTTCTATCCTGACACCTGCTGGCCAGCGCAGGACTGACCAGAGGTCATGGTCTTGAGTGGGGACTGAAGAGACAAGGAGACGGAAAAGTACAGGTATAGGTTTATAAGTGACTATAACATAGCTGCACTAGAATATATAAAAGTATGCATATATAATCTATAATTACAAGTTTACAAATGAATGCACCAATTTTAAAATAATATTTTAAAAAGGATTTTGAAGTACTCTCCACACCCAACATGGAGCTGGAACTCACAACTCAGAGATCAAGAGTTGCATGCTCTTCTGACTGAGCCAGCCAGGTGCCCTGATTTTAGAAGAATTTTAAACAGAATTGTGACTTTATAAGATGGAATATTAGGTAGCCAAAATATGCAGCCAATATTTCTATTTTAAAAAATATATGTTTTCCCAAATTTCCAAAGTTCCTCAAACACACATTACTTTAGTGATGTATTAATTTTATACTGCCATCCTAACAAATTGTGACAAATTTAATGGCTTTTTAAAAGACATTATTATTTTATGGTTCTGTGGGTTAGGAGTCTAACATGAGTTTCACTGCGGGTAAAATCAAGGTGTCAATAATGCTGCTCTCCTTCCTGGATGCTCTGGGGGAAGCCCATTTCCTCACCTTTTCCAACTTGCAGGGGCCCCCCTTCCTTCATCTTCAAAGGCAGCAGTGCTCTTTCTGACCATTCTTCCATAGTCCTATCTCCCACTGATTAGCTCTAACTGGAAAAATGTTCCCTGCTTTTATGTATTCTCATGATTAAACTGGGTTTACTTGACTAATCCAGGATAATCTCTCCATCTCAAGATCCTTAACTTTAATCCCATCTGTCGGGTCCCTTCTGCCAGGTAACATATTCGCAGGTTCCAGGGATAGGGCATGGAGATCTCTTTGCCCTATAAGGGGTAGGGTGGGGTAGGGAGGGGGTCCATTACTCTACCACATGTGGTCAGGATAACAATACATTGAGTTCCTATTGAATTCATACTGTACTTTCCAATAGAAACAACACCACATATGAGGTCATGTTCCCAGGCCAGATGTCAGAGTTTCTATGACCCATAACAGAAGGGGCTTTGCTCTTCCAGATACCACCATTTAAAAGCACCAAAAGGACCACTTGATACAAAACCCATAAATGACAATATCTTGTTAAGAAAATGTTTTGAGTTCCTAGTGGGATATTAGAAACAAACCCCTTCCCCTGTCTTCTCAACCTCTCCTTTCCCCCTTATCCTCATTCTCACCTCTCCCTTCTCCTCATGTTTGGGAATTTTGAGTGAGGGCTGTTTCTAAGCTATAGGTGGTGACTCCCATGGTCTGTGGCAAGGATTCCATCAGGGTGGGGACACGGGGGTGAGGGACAGTGGAGGAAGTAGAGTATGAAAGAAGGTAGTTGTGAGACTTCCTTCTGGTGAAAATCTCTGGGGGATATGCTGGGAAGATTCTGGATCTTAGTTTTCCCAGGCACCCAGATGAGTGGCTCAACAACTTCTTTTTGGCTGCCTTCACTAGTCTCAACAAAGGCTTTTACCTTTACTTGCTCACTGTGGAACTTTTAAAATATGGCTGTTCACACAAGCCAAAGCCTTTCTGGAGTTTTCTGAGGGCTTTTGTTTCCAACAATTAGGGGACAAAAAAAGAAAAAACTCCAAAACCTCTCTCTCCTATTTTATTTCCACTGTTGTGTAGGGATCACAGACAGGTGCTAATGGAGGAGGACTGTGCAGAAATGACTGCCTTGGAAGGCAGGGAATGGAGGAAGTCTCTCCAGTGGCGGCTGGCCGTGATGGGTCTGGGGGTGCAGGAACTGTGGTTTTTCCTCCTCCAGCCCAGGCCTCCAAAGTCCCAGATGAGTCCTTCTTTTGGGGTAGTTAGGAGGAATACTACTCCTGACTAGGATCTAGGACTCACTTCTCAATAATGATGATGATAATTATGTAAGTAGCTGTCATTCGGAGTGCTTACTATGTTTTAGACATTGCTAAGTGTCTACATGTATCTAGTTAAAGCCTTATCACACTATGATGTAAGAAATACTTTATCATTATGTGCCAATGATTTATTTTAAAAAGACTGATTTGAGAGAGAGTATGCATGAGTGTGAGGGGCAAAGTGAGAGGGAGAGAATCTCAAGCAGACTCCATGTTGAGTGTGGAGCTGACGTGATGCTTGATTTCAGGACCCTGAGATCACGACCTGAGCCCAAACCAAGAGTTAGACACTTAACTGACTAAGCCACTGAGGAGCCCCTGTGCCAGTGGTTTCTAAATAACACAGGAAAACATATAAAACTATGCACTAAGTTGGAACAGTACATAAGCCATTCAAAAATTATTGGCAATAAGATACACCAAATAAAGTGGAATCAGGGGAAGGGGTTGGCTTATGGTTGCGCTGAGCTCTGGAATCACATACACCAAATAAAATCTGAAGTCCTCACCTCTCCTTCTACTCTTTCCCTCTACTCTGTTTTTCTCCCCACCCTGTAGCCACTCTAGTGCCGTTTCTGTGCCTAGAATACCCCAAGCTTGTAATGGGCCAAAGAGCAGACCCCAAATTTATATTTATACACTAAACCCCAGTACCCCAGAAGGGGACTGTACTTGAAGACAGTCAAAGAGCATCTTTGCTTGGAGTCAGAATTGAAAATAGGTTTCCCCACTGGACACAGTATGGTGCTGTGACATCTCTCGTGCAACCCATTTAATACTCCCTTGGCAGCAGTAGCTTATGGATATTATTAGGTGAACCCTTTTTTGCCCATTATGGTGAGGACAACATATCCATATGGACACATGTACAGTAGAATATTAGAAATGGCAGAAATTCTACTTATTGTGTAAGGAAACTCAATCTTGTCAATCATTTACCAGTCAGGATAGCTGGTCTTACAATTTCCTATGGAAATATTGTATTTAAAGATAGATGACTTCCATAATTTGTTCCTGGCATGGGTGAGTAGCAGTCTGAGAGCTACCAGAAGAAAGACAGACCCAGGATAATCCATTTTATTCCTGGGAAGAAAAATGAAGCTGACTGAAAAAGGACAGACCAACTTGCTAATGTTTCAAAAAAGATCTTATTAAAAATGAGTAAAATCTCATGAAAGTTCCAATGGCATTTAACTTAGGTAATATTATTCCTGCCTCACAGAAACTGAAGCACTCAACTATGTGATATTTCACTTTTCCCACTTAATAGTGTCTAAGGATTTTTCAGTTCCTGAAACAGGGCAGAAAACAGGAAAATTTACTCTGCTATTGTTAAAAAGAAGCTGAAAAGCAAGGGACAAAATATCGACTATAGAAATGAAAGCACAAAATGACAATACAGACCAAACTCAAAACACGCCAGGGGCACCAATTTGCTAATTAGAAATTTCCTGGCGTTACTTTTGCTTTAAAACTCTGGAATGAACCATGAGCTGCTCCTCTCCAAGACTCACAGCTCCAGGTTGACAATTGTCATTTCCCCTTAGCAGACAGAGGCACTTCCTTTTTTTGGTTTTCAGATGCTGGAACGGTTTAGTGTGTGCCAGGGAATCAGGTCCATGTGAACATACAGACTGGAACGACTTACACTGTAATGGCACAAAATCAAACCCCAGCTTTGGACCCTGGTCTAGTGGCAAAATTTAACATCGAGGTACTGATTAAAGTAAAACCTCCCTGTTTCAAGAGGTTTATTCATTTCTTTAAAAAAGCCTGTTAGTAACTGAATGAGTTTACAGTTCTGAAGAGCTGTATGTATGGTCTACGGTAAACAACCTGAACAGATGTTCTAAATGAGTTCTTTATATTCGGCTTCTAGAAACATGTAATTACATTTGAAGCAAGACATGTGATACCAGCAGATATAAAACCATTCAGCCCCACGTGAATTCAGTGAAGGCCATCCAGCGAGATCCATGGAACACACCAGAAAATCACTGTAATTAATCATCTCTTAACACTGAGCTGAGAAAGCTTTTCCTTAAAAACAAATAGATTTAACTTTTTTCATTAGTCTGGGCCTTTGAAATAAATTGTGATAGGGTTGCATTTTCAGGAGCAATTGATCTTTGCAGTCCTACATTTTCTATCTTGCTTGGTCATGTTAGGAAATTATACACATAAATACCATCAGAGCATTTCAGTTTGAAAAGTGGAGGCCTGAAGAGAAAGTAAAAAAGAAAAAAAAAAGCATACTAGGATTTTTCAACAGCTCTGAAATCAAACGTGGCCCTACTCCAAGAATTTCTCCCCATCTTGAGCTGTGGAAGCAAGAGACAGAGATGCCCAAGGAAATGGTTAGAATTTGAATATGAACAATCTGTGAATAGACCATATTTTCAATGTACTCCTCTTAACAAAAATATGGCAAATTTGAAAAAAAAAACCACATTTCTAGATAGACTGGTAAAATTACTAGTAAACTGTCAGATTTTGGTCAACCTGCAACCATTTTCTTATTCTTTCCATCATCTGTTAATTATTTCAGAAAATATTTATTGGGCTTCAGTTGGTTCTATGGGTTATGGTGTAAGCATTAGGGCCCTTAAGTATTTATTCATATTTAGAACTGTACATTCGTCTTCTAACCCTTTAGATTAGCATTAGGGCCAACCTAATTTCTCTTGGTCAATTACAATAGAAATCGATCCTCTCCTTATAAACCTGGGATACTGGCATGAGTTGGGGAGGCACACAGAGGGAAGCAAGCACGTGGGCACAGAGGCGGCACATGGGTGGCATTGCCCTTGCAAACCGCAGTGTGTGCTGCCCAAATGGACCATGGCCACACACTAGACTATTCACTGTTCTACAAACATGTACCTCATTTGCTTGTTTCCGACATTTGCATATGCCTTCTCTCTTTTCTCCAATTACAGCCTTTTGAGCTTTCAACCATTCTTCTCAGACCAGCTCAAATCACCTTGCTTCCTTAAAGCTTCCTTTTTTCTTTTCTTAAAATTAACATATATTATTTGCCCCAGGGTACAGTTCTGTGAATCCTCAGTCTTAACACAATTCACAGAACTCACCATAGCACATAACCCTCCCCAACGTCCATCACCCAGCCACCCCATCCTTCCAGCTCCCTTCCACTCCAGAGCCCCTCAGTTTGTTTCCTGAGACCAAGAGTCTCTAAGGTTTGTCTCTCTCTCTAGTTTCCTCTTGTTTCATTTTTCCCTCCTTTTCCCTATGATCCTTAAAGCTTCTTTAATTTACCTGCTTCATTGTCCTCCAGAGGCAAGCTCTTCTAAATTTTTTTTTTTTTTTGGTATTTTTACTTTTGGTACACATCTAGAAAAGTGTGGTAGCTTTCCCTTTGTATTCCTACTAGATTGTAAATTTTTGAAAATTACATTGGTTGTTATCTCAGTAGTCCCTGGGGAATTGTTTGCTGTTTTTGGAAGAGAAGATTCCTGATAAATATTTGTTGATAGAGTTGGGACGAAATGGGTGAGATATTGGTGATACATCTGGTGTATGGATTTTATCTTTACCTTTCTTTTCTCATCAGTGCCCACAAAAGGTTAAAAAAAATGAATGTCCATATCAAGACTATGTTTACAGTCAGAGTCCTTGAATCAGAGTAGAAAAAACTGAGGCTAGAAAACTTAGCTATGTTAAATTTGTGGCACTAATTTTTCTAGTGGCAGTTTGGGAAGTCACCAACACAGACATAACGTCATTGCAAACCAGGAGGCCAAGCATAGCTGTGGGAAAGAGAGCCCACGTTCAAAGGAAATACCCAAAATAATAGAATGGAGGGTCTAGAAAATCACCACTATGAATGCCTTTTTTGTGGTCTCATTTTCCCCAAGGTTGCTCTGGTATGAAAGTCCTTCTTTAAGGAGATAACATAAAAAGAAATAAGTGGTGGCAAAAAAAAAAAAAAAAATTCCACTCTTGTAATGGGCTTGTGTGTTCTTTGGCTATTTCAATGTAATGTTTATCTAATAAATAGCATTTCAGTGTTAAACAGTAGAGCTGTGTCTGTACTCCTGTGGCAAAAGGCTGGACCTCCTTCAGGTCTTGCTATGCTCATACTGCTGAAAAAAGTTCTGTTTTAATGAAAAGAGATACTATGTGACTGGAGACTGTACTGGCGGTGGCTGCTTAATATTTTCATGCTTCTGGGTAGTATGTAAGTCTTCCAACAGAATCACAAGTTCATGTGTGTGTATGTATATACATAAAACATGTAATTTTAGTAAAAACTGATAGTAATTCAATAAAAATCATGAAAATAATATGTGCTTCAAATATAATTTCATGTACTACTTCCTGCATAAACTGTTTAAAAGTAAAGTCATCTCAGATGTGTACTGGTACATCTCTGTGACAACCAAATGAATTTTTTGATGCCAATGTTAAAGAAAAAAAAAAGGAAGGAAAAAAGACAAATGTGTGGCTGTGAAGTTAAAAAAATATGCTAATTACAGAAGAGAGGAAATGGAACCTGTTCAATTACCTATCTCAACCTTTAGAAAATCAACACATTTCAATAGTATGTGAGTCATTAAAAAAAAGATTTATTTATTTGTCAGAGAAAGAGAGAGAGCACAAGCTGGGGGAGGGGCAGGCAGAGGGAGAAGCAGACTCTCCACTGAGCAGGTAGCCTGACAGGGGCTTGATCCCAGGACCCTGGGATCATGACCTGAGCCAAAGGCAGACACTTACCTGTCTGAACCACCCAGGCACCCCATGAGTCATTTCTGAGAATTAATTCCAGACATGCAGTTTCTGAACATTGCTATTCCCTGGTGGAGAGCAAGGTTTTTTGAGAGTTGGATAGACTTTCAGTATGGCAGAGAGATGTTGTGAGAGGGCAGGTCAGGTGGAGGACAGGGGCCAATTAATACGTTAGCGACTTCCTTGGCTACAGAGAGAAATATATATTATCTCATCTATTTAATCTGTCTCTCTAAAATCAGAAGGAAATGTTATTGCGGTTCTAAGGCAGTATCTCTACTCTGACAAGTATATGAATCGAGGAGTTTCAGGCTGGAAAATGGGAAAGAGCAACTGGGAACGGGATTCAGTTAAAGTGTGGTCATAATCAGTCTGAACTTCTGAGTAGTTCTTGCATATTCATTCATACATTCTATTCATTTAAAAAACTGTTAGGCACCTTCTAGGAGCATAGGAAGGACAGCTATATTGAAAGAAACAGGTGCTGTCCTTGAGGAACTTAAACTGGCCAGGTTTAAATGATGAAGACTGGTTATTCATTGTCCACAAACCCCGCAGCTAGGGCTTAGTTAATTAATTAATTTTATGGGCTGAGGGCTGATTTCTTATTTTTGATCCTGTAACATCCAGGCTCCAGCACTCAGCAGTCTGTTCCGGGTACTGTTGGCACTGTAGCAAAATTCCACTGCAGCTTGAGAATTCGTTCCTCTGCTCGCTGAATAACTCCTAAATCTGCTCAGTTGATACCTGCCTACTAGGATCCAGACAGTTCTGGCCACTAGGCTGAGTGAACCAACCGTACAGTTATTTGTTCCCACTGAGATTATATTCTTGCAGTGGAATAAGGATGATGGTGGGGCCCCAAGTTATCAGTCCCACAGGGTACATAAGGGAGATGACTTCTTAAAGGAAAAGTCAGGTGCTGTATGGGAAAAAGAGGGAAGGGTGCTTTTAGGAAAGCAAAAGTGACAGATGTCTACTACAGTCATCACCGACCACTCAGCTTGACACACCTCATGTCTGTCATCTAGCAGTTGAGCCCCCAACTCTGTTCTTTTACTCTCTCCTTCCTGGCTCGGCACACTCATGGTAACATCGCTGTTGCTCTACCACAACCCCAAGGCTCCTCTTTTCTATACTATGGTCCAGGGGACAGTCCCTATTTCAGTGTGTACTGGACACTCAGGACGTGCAAGTGAGAAGCAGGGGTCAGGGTGGCAGGTGACAGCAGCAGGATGAGCGGAGATGGGGGAGTGAGGAGGCAAGGGGATGTTCACTGTATGTGACAGGACAACTTTACAAATAGCAATGAGAAGAAAGAGATTAACTCCAATTGGTGGCAGTACTCCAGTGAAACTTTAACATTTTTAGAGCAGGAAAGAATTAAGGGAAATATTATTTATCTTATTTTAAAAAAGATTTTATTTTTGTGTGCACACAAGAGAGAGCAGAGGGAGAAGCAGACTCCCTACTGAGCAAGGAACTGGATCCCAGGACCCTGGGATCATGACCTGAGCCAAAGGCAGGCGCTTAAATGACTGAGCCACCCAGGTGCCGGGAAATATTATTTTTTAATGAATAAAAGGCAAGAATAAAGCATTATGAAGGACAGGGCTAAGCAGAAAGGTCTATGGCAGTGTTTCCCAAAGTGTGGCCCCAGGACCACAGCATCAGCATCACCTGGGCATTGGTGTCAAACTCTGCACTTGTCAAAAACTCCGAGGATAGAAGCTCCAGTCTTCAGGCCTTCTGCTCTACAAGAGAGATCTTACCCAACTGGTGACCCATTTCATCTTTTATAATAAGCTTGTGGCACTTATCTTTTAGCACTCTGCAAATGCTTCCTTTCTAGTCTCTTCTTTCTGTTCCTTCTTCTTCATTCTATGTAATTTTAATTTGTAGTCCATGAGGATTACATAAACTGTCAAGGTACAGGTCAACGAATGTGGGTAGAAACAAATAAGAAAAATAAAGAACACCTTTCTGTTTCTCAGTGTACATTACCAAGGAGAAATCACTTGAACTAATCCAAGCATCAGCTTGTGATCCACAAAAATAGATCAGCTATTTACCTGAGCAGACGTGTAAAGGGCAAACACTGTGCAGTCTTTTCTGTAAACTATGGTACAGAGACACACAAATACTGTAAAAATCAAACATTAGGGTTTTCCCACCTGAATTAAAGAATACTATTTTAAAACTATATCCATTTTTCAACAAACAATATGCTAACTTTTTATCCTGGTAAATGTGCAGAGACATATTCAATGGGATACAAAAAGACAAAGTTACAGGTCAGGTACAAAGAAACAAATGACAATGAACCCCTATGATATTTATGTGCCAGGCCCCGTCCTAGGTGCTTGATATATATGAACCCAGTCAATCCTCACAGTAGCCCTACATCCTGCTCGCAGGTCCTTTTTAAAGATGAGGGCGAGTTTGGGAGAGGCACTAGCTTGTCAAAAATCACAGTCTAGATTTGGAGCCAGGCAGCAGAGCCCAGGGACCCGTGCTCTTTAACCACCTCCCTTCTTACCCTCTGTTCTTACCTACGCCAATCCTACCTCAGCCAGAATTTAGTGATGGTTCTGTAGTTTAAAGCAGATGGAGGATAGTGGAAGAGGTGGAAGGGAAGAGCAGAGATATTGAAGGAAACACGGACATAAGACAAGTGAGACTGGACAGTTAAACACAAAAAGATGCAAAAGGGAAGAACAAGGAGTCATGCAAAGAGAAGCTAGCAATGGGCTGGTGGGATTCATGGGCAAGAACGAGAAGCAGAGCAGTTGGGACTGAGTAAGGAGGTCCAGTCCTGGCCCTGAGGTGTGAGAATGAGTTCAGCTGGGGAAACAATGGGAAGCAGCAAGAAGCACTAGACTGAAGAAGGGCATGAAGATGCTGGTCCTAGGAGGTACAGCCCAGGAGAGAAGGGCTTAGAAAAAAGGATGTGGGTCAGGAAGGATAAAATAGAAAATAGTAAGACAAAAGTAAAAGAGAAGGTCCTGTCCTTGGGCATTCAAAACACCATCATGCCCTATGGTCCTTTGCTAATGAGAATAAAAACACTTTGATAAAAAGCATGATAGCCATGTCAGGACATAGACATGAGGGCATTCACTAGTCAAACAAAACACGTTTGGACCCAGCACCAGTGCCTTTTCATTTTGTCCCTCCACTCCCCAATAGCTCATGAGTGTTCACTACTTAAACATTCAAGATGGAGCAAGCCAGAATGGCATTCCCTGTCTACTTGATACACATCCCAGCCAACCCAGAGGAAGGCACGAGCAATGTAAAACTGCTTTTAATTGCCTTCAGAGGACTATTTAAACATGCCACTGAGCACACAGCCCAGTTCAGTGCAGTGAGAGCACATAATGCAGCAGCTGCCTTGCAGTTGGGGCTGTGGGGACCCACACTTCAGTCTCTTAGCTGCTCAGTACAAGCATGTGGGGGCCCGGCGTTGCATTTGCCTGATAGGCTTGAGTTCCCAAATACCTTAAAAGAATCTGACTTAAGAGTCAAAGGGCTACAGCCAAAGAAAATTCAGAAATATTTTGTTCATTGACTAAAGAGGTGAAAATTCTTACTTACCAACAGATTGCTTCCTGAATAAAATCCAAATATAAGACTTCCCTTTTCAATTCTACAGCTCACATTCCAGAGTTTCCCAAATGTACCTGATGTTAACCATCACTCTGAGCGCTTATTTAAAAAAGAAAAGTGTCTGCCAAAGACATATTCTGGAGATTCAGAATCAGTAAGTCTAGGTGGGGCCAAGGAATCCTTCCTTGGTACAAACACGTACACACAAGTAATTCTTTTGGTCTGATGTGTGTGGGAGGCATGGATGTCCCCTATTTACCAGCTAAACTGTGCTTTTTGCTCCAACATTTCTCACTTCTTCCTACCCTGCACTTTACATCATCTATCTACATATGCTGACTTCTAGAAACCCCAACTCTTTTTTAAGGGGGGCAGAGGGTTAGAGAGAGAGGGAGAAAAAGAATCTTAAGCAGGATCCATGCCCAGAATGGAGCCCAACACAAGTCTCATTTTCACAATCCTGAGATCATGACCTGAGCTGAAATCAAGAGTCAGCCACTCAACTGAGTCACCCAGGTGTCCTGATCCCCCAACTTTAAAAAATTTTAAGTTTTTAAATTTTAATTCCAGTATAATTAATGTACAGTGTTCTATTAACTTCAGGTATACAATATAGTAATCCAACAATTCTGTACAGTACTCAGCACTCATCATGGTAAGTGTCCTCTTAATCAACCCTTCACCTCTCTAAAAGTCTGTTTCTTGATTTGTCCCTTTTTTTCCCCTTTGTTCATTTGTTTTCTTAAATCGTACAAGAGTGAAGTAGTATGGTATTTGTTTTCCTCTGACAGACATTTCATATAATAATTTTCTAGTTCCATCCATGTCATTATAAATGGTAAGATTTCACTTTTTAATGGCAGAATAATATTCCATTATCTATCCATCCATCTATCTATACATCACATCTTTCTTTTTTTTTTAAAAGTAGGCTCTACACTTAGTGTGGAGCCCCACATGGGGATTGAACTCATGACTGTGAGATGGAGACCTGAGCTGAGAGATTAAGAGTCAGGCACTAAACAGACTGAGCCACCGAGGCACCCCTATACCACATCTTCTTCCATTCACCAACAGACACATACTTGGACTGCTTCCATAATTAGCTACTGTAAATAATGCTGCAATAAACATAGGGGTCAATATATCCTTTTGAATTTGTGTTTTTGTATTCTTTAGGTAAATACCCAGTAGTGTGATTACTGGATCACAGGTCAGTTCTATTTTTGTTTTTTTTTGAGGAACCTCCATACTGTTTCCACAGTGGCTGCACCAGTTTGCATTCCCACCAACAGTGCATGAGGGTTCCTTTTTCTCCACATCCTCGCCAACACCTGGTCCTTCTTGTGCTTTTCATTTTAGCCATTCTGACAGGTGTGAGGTGATACCTCACTGTGGTTTTGATTTGCATTTCCTGATGATGAGTGATGTTGAGCATCTTTTCATGTGTCTTCATCCGGATGTCTTCTTTGGAGAAGTATCTGTTCATGTTTTCTGACCATTTCTAAATTGGATTATTTGTCTTTTGGGGGGGTTGAGTTGTAGAAGTTATTTCTATATTTTGGATACCAACCTTTTTTCAGATGTCATTTTCAAATAGCTTCTCCCACTCAGTAGGTTATCTTTTATTTTTATTTCCTTTACTGTGCAGAAGATTTTATTTTTATATAGTCCCAACAGTTGATTTTTGCTTTTGTTTCCCTTGCCTCAGGAGACACATCTAGAAAGATGTTGTTATGGCCAATGTCCTACTGTCTCTGTTTTCTTCTTGGATTTTTATGATTTCAAGTCTCACATTTAGGTCCTTAATCCATTTTGAGTTTAGTTTTATATCTGGTGTAAGAAAATGGATCCATTTTGTTCTTTTGCATGTGGCTGCCCAGTTTTCCCAGTACAATTTCTTGAAGAGACTGTCTTCCCCGTTGCATATTTTTGCCTCCTTTGTTGAAGATTAATTAACCATATAATTGTGGGTTTATTTCTAGGTTTTCTATTCTGTTTCATCGATCTATGTCTCTATTTTTGTCACTACTATACTGTTTTGATCACTACAGCATTGTAATATAACTTGAAGTCCAGAATTATGATGCCTCCAGTTTTGTTCTTTTTCAAGATTGCTTTGGCTATTTAGGGTCTTTTGTGGTTTCATACAATTTTTAGGATTGTTTGTTCTAGTTCTGTGAAAAATTCTGTTGGTGTTTCGATAGGGATTGCATTAAATCTGTAGATTGTTTTGGATAGTATGGACATCTTAACAATATTTCCTCTTTCAATCCATGAGCATGGAATGTCTTTCCATTTGTTTGTGTTTTCAATTTCTTTCTTCAATGTTTTGTAGTTTTCAGGGTACAGGACTTTTCTTTGATTAAGTTTATTCTTTTTGGTGCAATTATAAATGGAATAATTTTTTTTCCTGATGCTTCATTATTAGTTGAATATAAATGCAATGGATTTCTGTACATTGATTTTGTATCCTGAAACCTTACTGAATTCATTTATCAGTTCTAGCAGTTTTTTAGTGGAGTCTTTCAGGTTTTCTATTATCATGTCACCATTCAGCAAATGGTGAAAGTTTTACTTCTCCCATACCAATTTGGATGTCTTTTATTTCTTTTTGTTGTCTGATTGCTGTGGCTAGGATTTGCAGTACTATGTTGAATAGAAGTGGGGAAAGTGAACATCCCTGGCTTGTTCTTGACCATAGAAGAAAAGCTCTTAATTTTTTCCCATTGAGGATGATGTTAGCTGTGGGTTTTTCATATAAGGCTTTTATTATGTTGGCTGTGTTCCTTCTAAACCTAGTTTGGGGAGAATTTTTATCATGAATTGGTGTTGTACTTTGTCAAGTGCTTTTTCTGCACCTATTGAAATGATCATATGGTTCTTATCCTTTCTCCTATTGATATGATATATCATATTGATATGCATATACTGAAATATGTTACAACACAGGAATAAATCCCACTTGATTGTGGTGAATTATTTTTTAAGTGTATTGTTGGATCTGGTTTGCTAATATTTTGTTGAGGATTTTTGTATCTACGTTCATGAGAGATACTGTCCTGTAGTTCTTTTTTTTTTTTTTTTTAAGATTTTATTTATTTATTTGACAGACAGAGATTACAAGTAGGCAAGAGAGGCAGGCAGGGAGAGAGAGGAGGAAGCAGGCTCTCCGCGGAGCAGGGAGCCCGAGGTGGGGCTCGATCCCAGGACCCTGGGATCATGACCTGAGCCGAAAGCAGAGGCTTTAACCCACTGAGCCACCCAGGCGCCCCCCTGTAGTTCTTTTTTTGGTGCTGTCTTGATCTGGTGTCCTGCTGGCCTCGTAGAATGAATTTGGAAGTTCTTCTTACTCTTCTATTTTACAGGAATATTTGAGAGTAAGTATTTTTTTTTTTTTTTGAGAGTAAGTATTAACTCTTCCTTCAATGGTTTTAATTCCTCAACTTTTACTCACCAATACCTTCTCCTCTTGTTGAAATCCTAGCCATTTTTCAGTGAGTGTGATTTCTTGACCTCCCCAGTTGAAAATGATCTTTTCCTTCCTGCTCTCATACATACCTGGGTTTGTGCTTATCTCGTGGCGCTGCTTATATTCTACCTTGGATTATGGGTAGTGTACTCACTGCAACCTTTTTGCTAGACCACAAGTTTGCTGAAGGTAGTAGCCGTGTCTTCAAATAGCCCCACAGACAGGAAATGTCTGGCACTGGGTCTGGGACATTGTTTCTCTTCTGCAAGTATTCTCACCCTTTCTTTGTTTTTCTTTTTGGACCCTTTCTGTACATAGCAACATGTTTGGCATATAGTATTACCAAATCTATGTTAAATGAATAACTGGCATAGGAACTTTTGGGGGCTTTTTAAAATTTGTATTACTTTTTGATCTAGATAGAACTGAGAAAAAAGTACCTGGAGGCATTTAGCATGTAGAATGGAAAGGTTTTTATCTTTCTCTACAGGCAGCTCATAAATCACAATGCTAGAGTCTTGGCTGTTTAGTTTTGGGAATTTTAAGGAAAAAACAAACATTTTACTCAGTATATAAGATGTAACAAAACTCTCCAGAGAACTAAGGAAGGATACAAAGCAAATGGGGAAAAGTTCTCCTAGCCTCATCAACGGTTTTCTTTCAAAAGAAATGTAATGCCAAACATCCCTGATATAGTTCCACATCTTCCAATTTCTTCACATCCCCCCCC